>FIZR01013995.1:0-27444 GCA_900060175.1 Ferrisia virgata | reverse complement strand
AAAAAAAAAAAAAAACATGTGTATAGAAGAAAAATTACGGAAAAAAAAAAAAAAAAAAAAAAAAAAAAAAAAAAAAATGAAACAAAATTGTAACAAAGTCAAAAATTTTAAATCAGTCTATAGAAATTTATGGTAATTTAGCGCATTATATCCAAATGTAACCCTTAATACCGCGCTGTACACGAAAAAATTATTGTTATAATTTCTTCCTGTACTCATAACAGTAATTAATTTACAAGTTGACCTGAAAAAAAAAAACTCAAAATCGCATGCATAAAGTAGCTGAAAATATATGGTTTGTCGAATTAAACATACTGAATAACAGATTCAACGGAAAATAAAACATAAAACACAAAAATACGGAAAGGAAAGAAAAATCCACCAATAATTCTGTTTTTACCTGTAGATCCGAAGTTAGGCCTCCTCTGAAAACCCACGGTTCTTGATCTCCGCTCATGAAACTTTCTTTCCAGCCTTTGGAGAACCCTGCAAAAAGATTTGCTCATAGAAAATATGTTTTTTTCTTTTGTTTAAAAAAATACTAACAGTATCACAACGAAAAGGCGACAATGAAATAAGATTTTTGACACCAATAAAAATAAAATATTAAAATATCCTTTCATCATTCCATATTTCCAGGGAAATGTGATTGTTATCATTACTAACTTATGCTTACTTCAAACAGCTATAAATAAAATTTGATAATAATTACACGTACATGTATAATTTCCCAACGTATAGCTTCCAATGCTTTGAGGAAAATGGCCGTTCGCTAGAAGAGAAATACATTAAACACAACGGTTAAAATATCATTACATTTTTTTTTCTCGCCAAAGTGAAACCCTAAGATGACCGAAAAGAAGATTTTGTGTATAAAGTGGAACTCAACTTTGTGATCAAACTGGAACCTTCATAAATTTCGTACACATACAATTGGGCGGAACTCTTGAATTGAAACAATAAGTACATCAATGACACGAATCTGCCGATAAAAAAAGAGCAGCTGCGAAAAACTGCAGTAAATACTAGGTTGACTCTAGTGTGGCGCATTCTCTAAAATCTGACGGACTTTTCAATCAATAAATAATTTTTTTTGAGAGAGAAATTTTATAGCAGGTAGCACTAGACAAAATTATTGTATTTTGTAAAGTAATGGTGGATAACAACCAACTACTGATTAAGAGGATTTATTTAGTAAACTTTGGTATTGTCAAGATAATAATTTAGTAATATTCATCAGAATATAAATGAAAAAAAAAAATGAAGTTTTGACTTGACTAGTTTTGATAGTACATATGTGAATCCAACTATTGGTGCTTACAGAGTACAATGTTATCATATTTTGTTTTCACAATTCTCAACCTTGCAAAGAAGAGTGAATTCTTGGGTTCCACTTTGCATTGAAAATTTTTCTATGAAAAGTGTTCCAGTTTGCTCATAAAATTGTACGGAAATAAATTTTACTCATGATACACTGAATAATTTAAAGGTTACATTTTTCATTAGTTAAACACTAAAGATATATCTAATCGTTTACTGTACTTCTAAAATTTAACAAAGATATTCAGTTATCTAGATGGCTTATTAGCAATAAAAATTTGAAAATCATTTCATAAATAAATATCATAATTTTACTTTACGTAAAATAAAATGATTAGAAAAAAATGTTTTGTATTCGTGAAGCAATAAAAAGCCATCTTGTTTTTAATTTTGTAATGTAAATTTCTTCCTACATAATATAATGGATAACGGAATATTTTTGTTCAAGTATTAATAAATACTTGGCATACAAAAATCTTATTGAGAACGTAAACATTATGCCCTATTAGTATACAAGTAAAAGCATTGGGAAATTAATAGAAATTGAAACACCGACACCGATCTACAACATTGAAAAATCTTCAATAATACTTACCTAACCATTTGACGTAAGAATTCAACAATGAAATAACTCCTCTCATATCCCAAACATACGGATACAAATCGTACAATAATTCGCGGTTATTACAGAAAGTCAAACGTTCGTGTAATCTATTCACAGCAGCGCTTATTTCTTCCAACTTTTTAGCTCGTTCTCTCCATTCTTGAACCTGAGTAATAGACAAAGTTTTGTTAACACAATAACGCAAACATACCAAAGAAGTACGTTTTTACCTCAGGCGAGTCTTCCCCAGATGTGGATCGAGTATGTTTACGTAAATTTGATAAAGCGACTAAATGAGCGTTACTTTTTAGCCAATTAAATTCTTGCAAAACTTGTAAACCTTGAGCACCATGTTCAAATGGTAAATAGAATAAATCACACAGTAAAGAAAGGTCCTCGTAACGTAATTCTCTATCATCGTCCCTGACAAAAAAAAAGTTCGCAATTTATTAAGCCAACAATTGAAAGACAGCAAATATAAACATAGATGACTTAAAGATTTACTTTTCACTAGCTGTATCGTTTTGAGTAGAATCAACAACCATAGTGTTCCCAGGACTAAGAGTTTCAACTTGCATTGAAGTTGAGATTGAATTCTAAAATACACCACGTTAACATAATAATACTATGTTTAGGTTGAACAAAACGTCGAGAAAAAAATAAAGTTTAAAATTACTTGAACTTCTACGTTATTTGAAGTATCGGCCATAGGAACGTCAAGAGAATTAATTGATTTGGTATGCGAAGGAGAATCGACCGGAGTAAGATTACATTCCATTGGCTCACTAATAACTTTGCTTTCTGAAGCTAATGAATTCAGAATCACAGGAGTGGTAGTAGTTGGTTGCATTAAACTAGTAGTACACGTAATCTATAAAAATAAACACCGGTCAGATTAGCTTAAAATAAATATTTCCGAATTTTGGATCAATAGTAACGTAACTTACGGAATTACAAGCTTCGGCTAACGCTTGTAACTGATTATTAGATGCATCTCCACCATTGGCAGTATTCTCGTCGTTAATTGTTTGCGAAGGAACAACAATAGGAGAGCAAACAGTAGTGGTAGCTTGCGTGGTTGTAGTTAAACTCATGCAGGTATTAATGGACGGAATAATGGGTACTGGTATAGGTATAGCCATGGTTACCGCTGGCTGCGGTTTCGATATCGGTCCCCAAGCTTGTTTATGGCGTTTAAATTCAGCTAGCCAATCTAAAATAGCATTTTTCAAAGCTCTGCGAGGATGGTAGATATTTTCTGGAAGTGTAGGTGGAATGTCTTCCGAAATACCATCTTCCGTTTCCGTTTCCAGTTTGATATTAGCTGACACACTTTCGTCTAAAAATCATCAACTATGTTAGTTCGGAATTCGATATGAACCGATGCGAGCACGATAGAAATTTTTCTTGAATACTCACTGAGAAGTAATTCTGGTGTACCATCAGCACTACATTTACTCCACTGTGCTAATGTATGAATAGCGATGTAATTAGCTCCATATTCACAGTTTGGATTCGTTAATACACCGCGTAATTTTTTTATTATTTCAGGAGAACGGCCTTGATATGGTCCTAAAAATATTCTTTTTTGGTCATAATCATTGGCATGAATGTTATCCCAAATGACCGGTGGTCTTTTTAAAACTTCAGTAATTTCTTCGATGCTTTCTTTCGTTATCAACCTCGAAATAACTTTGGTTCCTAAGGAATGAAAAAACAATAACAGAAACATATTATGTGCAACTACGGCTTAAATTGAATGTATATACTCGTTAAAACTGAACACACCTGTCCACATGATATCGACTTCAAGAGCTAATTTAGAGCCTAGAGTATTCAAATATTCCGAATTACGAACATTGGGAGTAGCTCTAGCAGAGCAATATTGTGTGGGGCATACCAAAAATTTAGGCTGGTTCAGATGTTGAAAAATTTCATTTGTAACTGATACCTAAGAAAAAATTCATATAAAAATTAGAAAGTGAACCGATAAAAAACCACTTCAATATTACACAGCTGGTGAACCTTAATAACATACTTGGGCATGAGCAAATGATTGGAAAACTTCTTTATCCGCTTCAGACATTTCTGGTTCAATATCATCAAATAACAATGCAAATGCACAACAGCCGAATTGTGATACTTGTTCTAATTTGCGTTTCAACGCAGCTATTTCTTTTGGATTTGAATAAGTGATGTCCAAACCGGGTGATAACGCATAATAAAACGTGACATTATTATCTCGTGCAGATGTAATAAGTCCAGTCAAATGTTCTGCTTCCTCGACCGTGTATAATTCACGCCAGTAGGCTCGATGTTTGTAGTCATCTTTGGGTGCGTACAGATAAGAATCCATACCCCATTTTTTCAATCTGATTAAAAAATATAGAACTCAGAAAAAGATTACAAACATAGCAATTACACACAGAGCACAAAAAATGCTTACTTTTGAAACAAGTCTTTCCTCTGTTCTGAGGTCCATGGTCTGCCGTAGAAACCTAACACATAAATGATATGAGTAGTGGGCTGAATTCTTTCAAAATAGAAAAGTCTGGAAATGAAAACGTACCTTCTACAACGCCGCAAATAAAGTCAGAACCTTTTGTAGTGGAATCGTTTGAAGAATCACAATTATTATCTGTCATCTTGATTTTCAGTAACACAAAAATTTAAGTAAAAATACACTGACATTAAAGTATCTTCATTTCACTATAATATTGCGCGCATCAATTTCTATGTAATTACTAGCAAGAGGTAATTCAAAACGTCACTTAATGTGATTTCGAGTTCGAAAATGGCAAAATTTCAATCTGGAAAGTCGTCTTTACATATTTTTTCCAACGATCGGAAATTTTACGAAAGGATAAAGGATTAGAACAAGAATTTCAAAAAAGAAAAACTTTAGAAGCATCACAATTGATATTAACAGTTCGACGCTTTTGCGTTGTTATTAGAAAAGGGTATTAATATGATATTAGTTTATTCGAACTTGAACTTTGAGATGTAAAACAGTATTTTGAAATTTAAAATGATAATAATAATTATTTGCCATTGCGGGAACAAATTAATTTGATTGTTGAAATGTACATCCCCGGTGGAGTTACTAACGAATTATTCCTAAAATGAAATTGATCGGCTCTCGCAATACATATAAAATGATAATCATTTTTTTATGATTTTAAATTTCAAAATACTTTTTTTTAAATAAGCAATCACTAATACCTTTTTCTTATGACAAATCACGCTTCATTTCGTTGATACAAATAACGTAACGTAAAACTCATTTAAAATCAGTGTAAAATACAATAATATTCATAATTAATATTCGAACGTTTGACGTTTTGAGAAAAGATTCATTATGTATTTTGGTTTTTCGAATGTGTCAGTTTACAGATCAGTTTCCATTCGCAAAAAATGTTTTTCTGGATTTTTCGAGAATCAGCTGGAAACTGCTGGAAACATTCTGGAAGCGAACAAGAATATTCAAGAATGTTCCTGTTATTCCATAGGTATTCTTTCTTTCTCAATGAATCATGCAATGAATTGAAAACCAACGATCAGCTGAATATATAAAGGAAAATGTTCGACGTTACCGGTATAATGTGATTATTGAGTGCAGTGAGTGTTTACGTGTGTTGTCCCTTCTGTCGTTTTGTTATATTTCGAAGTGAAGTTTTGCGTATAATTAGTAATCGTGATTGTCGCGAATTTTTAGAGTGACTTATAATCATTCTCTCTTTAAAATCGAATAATTCTTTTTCGTGAGTGCTTTTCTAATTTGAAGGAACCATATTTAATCATTACAAAGTTCTTTCCTTTCAAGGTATGTTAATGAATTGTTGATTCACTTTTAAGTGTTCTTTCGGTTTACGATGTCTTGTGTATTGAACGTTGTTTTTGAATGACTTTTTTTCATAGTATTATTTTTTTTTAGATGTCGATCTTACCTTATCTTGTCAACGAAATCGTACGAGACGCTTACGATCCATTTTCTTCTTTATATGATCAACGTTTTGGATTGGGTTTGTTGGACGACGATCTTTACCTGAGACCTACTTCAGTCGCAGCCCTCTCTACCCCTGTATTAGCTGGTTATCTCCGTCCTCACCGCCACATTCATCCTGATAAAAGTGGAGTCTCTACTATTTCAAATCAGAAAGATGAATTTAAAGTAAGGAACATCTTTTGTGTATGATTTTTCTCATTCCTCATTTTGAATCACAGTATTTACTGACATTATGTCTATTCAATTCCAGGTCAACTTAGATGTTCAACAATTCAAACCAGAAGAAGTCAATGTGAAAGTTGTTGATGATTATGTAGTAGTTGAAGGAAAACACGAAGAGAGACAAGACAAGCATGGTTTCATTTCTCGTCAATTCACTAGGAAGTATAAGTTACCGCAAAATATAAACGTGGAAAAGATTGTCAGTAATTTATCGTCTGACGGAATTCTTTCCATTACTGCTCCGAAGAAAGTATGTATTCGTGTTTTATGTGTTGTGTAATGTTGTCAAGAGCTCAGTTCCTAACGTAATCGTTTACTTTTACAGGTAGACAAAAATGACAAAGAAATTTCGATCCCAGTGATTCAAACTAACCAACCAGCCCTTAAGCAATCCAACAAATCCTCTGATGAAAAAGCCGGTGGGGACAAAGTGGAATCATAATATGTCGCATGTCGTCAATATTCAATAGATGTGTAATTATCGATGTTCCATACTAAACTACATGGTGATCAGAGTTGATTTTTTTGTAGTGATAAGCATTTTATTCAAGACTGATTTGTACTTGAATTAAAAGTTAAGATTATTGTAAGTCAACACGATCTAGTATTTTTGAAACTATTGAAGTTGTAACGTTCCTGTTTTTTTACTTCAATATATATTTATTATATTTGTATGTTTGCAGTATTATTTTTTATGGAATTGTGTTGATTCCTCAAATTACTATTTGTAATACCTTACGCGAATTACGCCCACACGTTCAGAACGATTTTTGTTCAAAAGCTACGACAAATATTATAAACGTGTGAAGTAGTTTGATAGCTGGGAACATGTACATATCATGAGTGATTTGTTATGAGTGCACAGGACGAAATTTGATCTTCAAGTTTATGTTTCAACATTCTTGAATTGTAATTTGTGTACATTGAAACTGAAAACATCATCAACGTCTAATTGAAAAAATATAAAGAAAATTAAAATTAATTTGGTGATGATGGAATTAACAGATTTGTTGGTACAATTGGTCCACAGGTATGTTAGATTTTTGGAAGTAAAACGCCTGATTTTCGAATACGCATGTATTTCAACATAACGCCAATACACATTTATAAACTCATTGATACAAAACAACGTAAGAGAATGCAAAAATAAATTAATATGAAGTAACAACGAATAAATACATAAGTATTTCAACAATGAAAATTACACGTCAAGCTTTTTGAATAATTTTTTACAAAAATTTTTAGAGACGTCGCGTAGGTTGGTTTTAACAATTTCGGATAAATACATATGAGCTAGAGTATTACGTATCCGTCTCTTCGTACACTTCTACCTCATCTTTCATAGCAGGTAAGAAAATATCTTAATTTAATTTTATCTCAGTGCAGTTACCTCCAAATAATAAATTATCGAAATCATCTTCGTTTATTTCAACAACCTTCTCTTCAATATTAGTATCATCCCACAATTTCGAAGAATGTTGGTTTTTTACATCATGTTCAACATTTACGATGACTACTTTTCTATCAATAAGTGAATCGTCATCTTCGTTTTCGCAACTAACTTCGTCTTTAGCTGTTGATATGTCACTCAAGTTTTCTTGAGATATTTCATGCCCAATCAGTGGCAAATCACTAATATCATCTTCAGACGAAAAAATATGTTCATTTTCTACAAGAGTTGAATCATTCTTATCAATCGTATAAACCTCAACAAAATGATCTTCAAATAACAATTCATCCTCAGGCGATAAAATGAACTGGTCATACAATGTATCGTCATCTTCCCCTGAAATTGAATTCAGATTAGCATTCGGAGAAGATCTATCAGCAGAAATGGAAACGATGTTTCGACAGGTTTCATTTTCAGAATCGCTTTCCTCGCATTCTTCAATTAATTTCGATGGAAAGCACTTTATTTTATAGGGATCAGTGCACATCTCTTTAAAAATTGAATAGTATTTATGATAAATCCATTGTAATTTTGGACAAAATGCACCGTCTTTAACAATTTTTGAGTATTCATCTTTAAATTCCTGTTGAAGATCTTGTTTCAATATTTTCAACGCTGACACAGGTGTATGGTTTTTCAATAACAAATCGCGTATTTTGTTCTCAATTCGTTCTATAGGTTTGCGATGACATAGTAATTCATCACTAGACAATGGATGGTTATGAAAATTATGATATTTAACAGTACATGGAAAACGTTTCAAATCTTGCTGTTTGCAACTGTAAAATAATATAAATTATTCACGGTCAAAAACTGAATTCAAACTGATTACCATAATCGACTACCTTTTCATACATGAATTGTTCACAGTTATCAGCAAAGTGGCTTCACAACCTGTATGTTTGATATGAGCTTTTTTTGTCTTGGACGCCGTTTCACTAGCTCGGGTATTGTGGTGACATCGATAATATTTCTAATAAAAAGAAGGATCGTTAAGAGTAAAAAAAAAATGAAGCACATTTTACCACTTATCAGGATTAAACCAACTTTAAACAATACACGTGTTCGTTTCGCTGGAGCTGTCCTGGCAACACGAAAATTAGTGAGTGAGCACTGTTCAAATTGTTTCAACCAATTTTTTACGGATACTTCATTGAATAAATTGACTTTGAACGTCGCATCAAAGTTATTCGATTCATCAACTTCATAAGCTTCGATCTTATATTCGTAAAACTTGGGAAGAATGTCCTAAGTGAACAAAGAGAAAGTATGCATTAGAAATTTGTTAGAATAAACCACTTGAATGCAGAAAACTTCGAATGACAGATTGTTTTTTCATAATGGGATATCAGGATCAACACCATACAAAAAGTCATGACTATAATAGAGGACAGATTTTACTCATGAACCAACTAACCCACAGTTTATTTTCCATGTCTGCCGGATTTACAATATTCAATGTTACAATATTAATGAACTTCAAAAAGAAAAGTTACTTCAATAATAATTTGAATGTTTCACGAACAAGAACCTGAGGAAAAATAAATGATAAAAATTCTAATTTCAATTTACGCGAAGTAAACAACTAGCATAGACCTAATAACTACTTTCGATTCGAGCTTCACATTCATTCCCCTAGAGGTATTCTTCAAAACTTCAGCTAGGTAGTAGGTTTTAAACGCTGCTTATAAAAACACATCACCAAGCCAAAATTGATGATTTGGCATACTCATAGTGACGAAGGCGAAAAAGTTCTTGCTTGATATGGGATATGGGAACTGAACTGATAGAACAGAAAAATCTATATCCTTTATAGAAATTTTCGAAAATTCAAATTCGGCAAAAATTTCCGAAACTTTAGAAATTTGAACATCGAACGTCGAAATCACTTAGCATACAAGAAAAGTGGAAATCTGGAAAACAGAAAGTGAGGAAGAGCCGCAGAGCATCGGAAGAATGTATCGAAAAAAAGATCCGAGCTTTACAGTTCGAAGTTTCGAACTTTCAACGCCTTGATGGTTAATAATAACGTTGAACTTATCAAATGTTTTTAATCCTTTGTGCCAATGTGTGAATTTACAAATTTTCATTGAAGTAACGACCAAGGCAACTAACCACGAAGACGAACCAGAATGAATTAGGAGAGCAATAAGCCAAGCTGTTCGTATTCATTGGGATTTAATGCTTGCTTGATTGTGATTATATTACCAATCTACAAATTGAATGAAGTTGTGTACAATGCGGAAAATTTTCTTCGTGTATGCAAAGGTACAAGTAAAATTTTACACGAAACAAGTATTTCATAGTTCCGTGCTTGATATCTTATGATATGTTATCATCATTTACCACCACCATTTTTTCCTTTGTACTGTCCGTTCTTCTTGGGGCGTAAGCTATAGCGAGCTTAGTAGATAAAATACTTGTCGATTCAATGGTTTTAATAGTCCGTGGATTCATCGTCTGACTGGCACATTAACGTCCGCATCGAAGTTATATATAAACATTCGAATATTTTGAATTGATTCGTACCATGGCACTTATTAATGGGTTTGTATTTGAAATAATTATATATGACATTTTTTTTATCCATTATATTATGTAGCATAAAAAAAAATTGGTTTTATTCCTTCTTAAACACATCTTTAAGTATCATGTTCATCTTTTTCAGATTACCTTTTGCTGTGAAAGTAGAAAAATCTTTGGATGTAGCTGGTTACGATGGTATTCTTTTCATTTCTGCTGCTAAACCCGGTAGTGAAGGACCTGCTCCTATCAAATCTGCCATTGCTAAAGCCTTCGAGGTATAATGAAATGTTTTACTCTTTAGAATGATTAATTAGTGAAATATGATAAAATTATTGTAAAAATATTTATTTAGGTTGATAAAGCAGTTGAAGGTGAAGGAGCAGTTTTAGAAGTCAATTTTCCAGCTAGAAGAGTTGTTTATGTTCCAGTTTCCATCAATCCTGACTTTAATGATGTTCGTTCATTCGGAGAAAGTGGTAAAAAAGCAATTCAAAGGTAATAAATCTTAATTCATGTGCCTATCAGTTCATTTTATATTGTAACGAGGCTTTAGATGATGAATAATTCTCACTACTTTGCGAATGAATACGCGTTGCGTTGATACAACACAGCACACTCGAGATCTTTTCATCAATTGCTGTTTGTTTAACATTGAAGAACGATTTCATTAAGTTTGTTGGTAGAGTAATTTTTTGTTATTCGCAGAGCACTTAGAGCTGGAGTAAAAACGCCTTTGGTCATTCTTTCACCGCACGCAGATTTTCCGTATTGTCAGCTTGTTACCTTACTCGGAGTTTTTGAAGCTTTATATGTGGTAATTAAACAATACTGCTAATCTATTTTTTAATTCACGCTCATTTTTCAAAAATTAACGTTTCATTAATCTTATCATTCGTATTTGCCGCAATCAAGAATGTTTTACACCTATGTTGATTATTCTGCCTTATTACTCCCAATTATCTACGCTTCATTTGCTTATCATTAGATGGCAGAATGAATCTAATATTCCTGAATTTATTCTTACATTGTAGTAATTACGCTCGCGATATTTTATTGGAAATTATTACAATAATACATTTTTCGACTTAATTATCCTAAATGATGTAATTTTAAACTGAATTATGTAATTTGATAAAATAATTTTTATTTGTGATTGAAAGAATTTGCAATACCGTGAAGACAGGCCCGAAGTATTCCCCAAGATTAAACAGCTCGGACTTTACAGCACACAACCCAAAAAGATTGATCAGATACTGAAAACAGCGATAGCTTTGGAAAATGGCAGGTATATTCTTTACATTTCCACACATCAGATCTACTTTTTTTCTTTGTTTTGAAATTGAAACAAGAGGAATGAACATCAAATGTTTAGATATGTTGCAAGGGATATTGGTGGCTCAGATCCTGAGAGAATGGCTCCTCCTAAAGTCGAAGAGTACGTGTTAGCTGCTTTCAAAAATGAACCTGTAACCATTCGTGTAATTAGTGATTTAAGTACGTTTGAAAAAGAATATCCTTTATTTGCTGCAGTTAATAGAGGAGCGAATGGTAAGTAAATTAATCACCAGTTGAATGCGCATTTGTTATTTGGTAACAAATACCAGTAATGAGATATATTTTATGACTAGAAATTGAACGTCACCGAGGACGGATTATTATTTTGACCTACGAGCCCGAAGCGCCTCAAGAAACACTGTTCTTAGTCGGTAAAGGTGTTACTTATGACACCGGTGGCGCCGATATTAAAGCCGGTGGTATCATGGCTGGTATGTCTCGAGATAAATGTGGTGCTGCCGCTGTTGGTGGATTTTTAAAGGTAATAATGTTCCGTGAATGTTGAGCTTGTCTTGAAATATTGCGTAATTTTTTTTTCATTTTTTTTTATATATATTTCTATTTTCAGGCTGTTGCTCAACTAAAACCAACGAATGTGAAAGTTGTGGGAATTTTGAGTATGGTTAGAAACAGTGTCGGTGAAAATTGCTACGTAGCTGATGAAATAATTCAATCGAGAGCTGGTTTAAGGGTTCGAGTTGGAAATACAGACGCGGAAGGACGTATGATAATGACTGATCCTTTGTGCTACGTAAATATACTCATTTTTAGAATTTTTTATTTTCCACACAGTAGTGTTTATAACCAATTGAAACACGTATTATACTCTTTTTCGTTTATAGGCAAAAGAAGAAGCATTAAAATCTGTTAATCCTCATCTCATGACTATTGCCACTTTAACCGGCCATGCTTACTTGACCGTTGGATGCGGATATTCTGTTAGTAAATATCTTATCATTGCATCATTGGCACTATCAGGATGTGTTTTCAAATGAAAACAATTTTTATCTAAATTATTTTTCGTAGATTGTGATGGATAATGAGGTAGCTCGTCGTAAAGAAAATGCTTTGTTATTGTCGAAATATTCCGAACAAATTGGCGAACCGTTTGAAGTGAGCACTATTCGCAGAGAAGATTATAAATTCCACAAAGGTTTGAGTAACACTATTTTTGGATATAATAAAAAACAATTTAAAAGACAGTTTTTTGTAACGATGGGTTATTTAATTTATAGGTAAAGTTGAAGGCGAAGATGTGTTACAAGCTAATAATCAACCTTCATCCAGAACACCTAGAGGTCATCAAGGTCCAGCAGCATTTTTAATTTTAGCTTCTGGCTTGGATAAAGTTGGTTTTAAAAATAATTTACTTACATATTGCTAAACGGAATGTGATAATTTTTGTATTTATTTTTCAGTGCGGCGTCGGGTCTCAATTTCCTATCAAGTATTCTCATTTGGATATCGCCGGAGCTGCCGGAGATATTCCCGAGAATGCAACCGGTGCTCCTATTTTGGGATTATACGCTAAATTTTTAAATGAGAGTTTAGTTCAGTTAGCTGATAATTAGCGAAATATTGATTTTTAAATATTTCTATGTTTTCAAATAAAATGGAAAATATGATTGTATCATGTCAAAACCTGATCCGGAATTGAAAATAATTGTGATTTATTTTTTATTGAAAATCGGTTCTTCGAAATTACTTGATGAGAGTAATATTGATAAGCTAATAAAAATTTTTAAATCGTGTTTCGAATACTCTTGTGTTAATCTCAAATTTGATTATTAAGTAGTGTACTGGCAAATCGACATATGGAATAGAAATTAACATTCCACTCTACATTATGATAAAAATAATTATCTTACCTTGTTCAAGTATGCTTCAAAAATAACGTTGCACGTCTCAAATTTAATAATATTAAGTAATTCACAATTTGAAATCGCCGTACGAAACTTGTATATGCAACTCCTTTTACACTGATGTTAAGTATTGAATTGATCCTTTAACGCGGGTTGCAGCTATTTTCTTTTTTAGAATTTTGTAATTTTTTTAAAATACGAAATTGATATTCTTCTCTACCGTTGTGTTTCCTCAAAATGTTGAATTGTAACAGCAATTGGTAATTAGTAACTATCCGCTGTTCTTAATCATTGTGAATCCACTTCTAAGATCTTGAAAAAATCGGAGTATTTATTTTCAGCAAAGAAAAACACCCGTGATGTTTTATACCATACAAATTTTGGGTAAATTCAGTTTAAATGGGCAATTTGTGAGATAATCTTCGGAAATCTTACGAAAATATCCAAGTTTATGACCGAATTTCTTAACCTAGCATGCCGCAGCAAGGAAGTGTACGAACTAACATTATTTTGTATAAAATTATGCGCGTTGTTACGTCAGTCAGCACTCACCAGGTCCACAAGTTTGCGTAGTCATCTTGGCCTACCCCAAGAGAGTAGTTTCTAACCCCGTTAAATGAATCAACAATACCATTAGCTATTAACACCTGTTACCTACACCATGTTATTTAATCTTCGGCTTCGGGTTTTTTCTCTCCACACTTCTACCCTATTTCCGCATTCTTAATGCAACCCTTATTTGTTGCAACGAGTTCAATCGCGTCTGTCTTATCGAGTTTCTTCCCACGCTATGTTTACGTCCTAGAATCGCGCTGACAGATAAAATAAATGTCTTTTCAGATAAGTCGTTATTTTTTTCGCGTTTTTTTTTTTTTTTTTTCCTTAGGTATGTCTTCCACGTTTATTTCATCTTTACTTTTTTTCTTTGTTGCAGTAGAATGTGTGAATCTGTTTCATAATTTATTTCCGACTTTTATTTTATTTTCATGGTGCAACAGTAACTAGCATTTTTATAAATAATGTGACCAATGAAAATCGAATTACGTATATGTTATTGTTCCTTCGTTGTTGTTTCTTAATTACCATATACCTAAAAAAAATTAATGTTCGTATGAATTCATTCGCGAATCGCATTTTTGCAGAAATGTATTGCGTAATAATGCATTCAGTATTCTAATATTGTAGCATTGACTGAAGTACATATGTATATACGTATGTAATTATATGGTATGGTATGAATCTTGCATATAATCGACAATGTATAATCGTACGTAAAGATAGGTCAAGATGTGTAGAGATAAATTCCACGTATACGTGTATTCAACCATAGGCTATTTATTATTTACACCTCCACCCAATCAGTTAGATCGACTTACCAACTTATGTTTATGATTGCATAAATTATTTTGTATGATTAATTAAAAATTTTTATTCGTCTGATCATCATAGCTACAAATATTCAACTCTGTTCAAAAAATTAACACAATTATAATAAATGTTCGATCATTCATTCATAAAAGTTCTCGAAATTCATTGCGGTTATTGAGGCCGTTTGGGGACTTCACGGCATGTTTAACCAAGTTATCATTTATATACAGATTCAGATGAAATTTTTTAGCTGATCTTTAATTCTATATTTCATTTTGTTAAAAATGAATACTGCATAAAATGATACAAATTACGAAATGAGAATATAAAGTACTTCGCAACCCTACATACCATTTTATGATTGAATGAAGTGAAAAAATTAATTTCATGTTCAGTTTTATGAATACTTATGCAAACTGCATTCTTGGTGCATCAAATTTTGATAATATTTTCAGAGTTACATTCAAAGGAGTTGGAATTGAATTAAAAATTTATTAATTACTTTATTATTTCTATGTCTCGAAGTATCTATTTTGCGCATTTCAATTATTCTTTTGGCAAAGAAATGACATACATAAGTAATATTGGCGAAGCGATATGCGGTACATTAAAAAATAAACTGATGTAGAATTATTTTTGCATGAATATTTTATCACGAGCAGAAAATAATAAATTTTCATAATTAGGTCTTTAATTCATTTACGTACTTACTTGCGCATGCATTAAAGTAATTTGATTCCAATATTACACCATTTTGGATAATGAACGTACATTTTGATGACTCGACGCCATAGGCTTTTTTCACTTAAATGTCTTATCAGTTAAATTTCTGTTTCAATAAAAAAGTTTCAACAAAGCTGCAATAGTTCAATAAACATTTAAAAATCTAGTACACACCTAATTTTAGATTTGAAATGAAGTAAATTCTGAAACATGTTGGTAGATACTTTACTACTCTTAGTAATGATTTCATTGTGATTAAGAAAAACAAAGTCGTAAACGTTTACGAATGCATAAGTACTCCATATAAATTAACCAATTTTTTTGCTAAACAATTTATATTTACTTATTTTGTTTTGTTTTCATTTTTTTTAGTCGCTACGAAGCGAAGCATTAAAAAACACGCTAATCGTTGAACACCGCGTTGATTTTGAATGACGAAGAAAATTTCACCTGATACCAGTTTTTATGAGTCAACTAAAGATATGATAATATCGCTGAAACAATAAACATTTTGGATGCGTGCTGAAATATCTAATTTACATCATTTTCAATCTTTCATGTTGATGTACATAAGTATTTATTGCCAATTCACCTCATTCTTAAAATTCTATTAAATTTTGCATTCATATCTTGTTCATTCTTAGATTCTAAATCGGTATCAAAATGCATTATCAAATTGAACAAATTATTCGTTAATTTACTTAGAAAATTTTGCGCGTTGAAAGAAGCGCTTATTTACGTTTGCACAGCAGATTTGACGTCATGAATGACGAATAAGTAATAATTGATACTCCTATAACGGTTAACAATGAACGTACTTCGTAATTTGTGTTTTCTCCATGATTCAACTGAGTGGTCGCTGAAACAATTTGCGTAAGTTAGATACATATTTACGTTTTATCTAAAAATGCGTAAGATGCGTAGAATTGAATTTATGTATTCGTACGTATGTATAGTAATGTGATGTACTAGTTAGCCCAGGTCTTTCACCGACGATCCATTCCAAATCGTGTAATCAAATAAGTATTATCATTTTCATTTTTAAAAAACAGTTCTTAATTGTTTCAAAAAAATCCTACCTAACAGTACTTATAAGTATTAGATATTTAAATTATATATAAAATTGATTAAAATAACTTCCACTTTTTTAGGTTAAAAAATTAAAGTAATTGTTGAGGATTTTTTTGAAATCATTGAAAACTTTTTTTTTAACAGAGAAAGTTATAACAATTTCACAAGGTTTGCAATGGGTGGGTTAAAGACCAGGGTTTCAATATTTACGTACAACTAAATTTGTTAATGTTTTAATTTTAATTTTCATCAAAGTGGTGAGTTTTTAAAAATAGTCGCTTGTTTAAAAATACTGTTGTGTTTGAATACTGTTTATCGATTATGTAATATTATAATTAATCAGATACATACTCTGAAAAAGTAGGTGAAAATGATGGGATGAAGGAGGTATGCGGAAACGTTTGAAATATGAATATACCTACTATGTATATGACGCATATGCATGCGCACGTAGCAATTAGAATATAATTAAAGCTTTAAAAACATAACGTGTATAATCGCATCGGTACCTATCTTGATGACCATACTTGCAGCATCTATACTTACTTCGGTGTTATAAACTGCAATGGATTTATTGCGCGAATTTTTTTTTTCTCTCAAGTATACCTGCGCTCTTTTTATGCAATGTGAAGTGTGTAACAAAACTGTAACGCGATGTATTAGGTCAGGGATTTATCGAAGAAATTATGCTAAGTATGTCAGAAGAAGTCTAATAGAAATCCTGCAGTTTGTGAATATTATTCATTGGGGTAGGTATAATATGAAATTATGAATGAAAACAAGTAAAAGTGGCGGTTTTTCTAATCTAACGTGGATCGGTCAACTATGAAATTATCGCAGTTTTATTTGAGAAAATTAAAACAAACCACGAGACTTCATCTGCGCGAAAACAGATAAAATCTGCAGGTGATACGGATACAATGCTTTTGAAACCACCTCCATAATTTTTTCGTGTACATAATTTTCCATTTTATTTTTTTTCTTCTTCTTACGCTCACGAACCAGTATTATTTTGGAATTTATGTGACATTTTTATTGGAACGTTTTTACTATTTTATCTAGGTATAAAATCGTAAATTTGGAAACTTTTTTTTTTTTTTTTTTTTTTTTTTTAAATTACTTACAGTATACATACATAGAAAACATGACATGAAAACAGAAACATAAGACAGTACGTAAATTTGCGCATAAAATCCACATTATCAATTACCAAATGTTACTAAATTTTGAAAAATGCAATTTTGTTGCATGGTTTGTTGCAACAATATTGAAAGCACTACTTAAATTTCATCTTTTAAATCCCTCAAATTAGAAGTAAGTAAGTGAGTAATAATTGCATGTTATTGTGTTTTTTTTAAGGATTAAAAAGTGAATCTGACAATTAGTAGATATCTTATCATTTATATATGATTATACGACGTGAGTATAAGTTATTGTTATAAATTCATTTTTGCGAATAAAAAAAAATGAAAAGAAGTAAATAGCTGGAAATTAAAAACAAAATTATCATTCATTCCGGACTAATTTACGAATGCGGTTTTTACACCTGAAATACCTGATTTGTTCTTTCATTTAAAATTCCGTAACTCTGATAATGAGATGTCCGCAGAAATTCTGTCGTTTGGCGAGTAAAAAATGGCTATGTTGTAAGTATGACTCGCAAAAGTACAATTTCTTGCAAATTTCCGTTTCACCCTATGGTTTGTATAAAATGTGTACCTAATTTCCGGCCTCCAGCCACCTGTACAGTTTATCTTGACGACAAACCTGAAATAGTAATTTTAAGTTATAGTCTAGTTAAAGAGTCAAAATTTATGATTCTATTTTCTTAGTAATTTCTTGCGGGTAGGCAGTGTTAGAGTCAGCACGTGTTATATTTTCAATTTAAAATTTCCATCTTTGTGAAAGTGAGTATATATTCGTCATATCGTTATCAAAATAATAATATAAATCGGGAAATTAAAAAAGAAAACACGATAACATTTTCAAAACTTGATTAGGTAAACGTATCAATTTATGATTGATTCTTATTTTGTTGTTTTATGCTTACACTTTCTACAATCAGATATTTTGAAAAAGATATTGCCAAGTTATAACAATCGCGCAACTATACAGCCGTGTTGGTGTAACGTTAAGTTATTAAAAAACGTACAATTAATAATAAAATATTAAAAATAACTCAAATTTTAAAGTTTCATTCAGTTATACACACAATGATTAATTTTTTTTTTATTTTGCTTCTTTTTTCTTTATAATTGAGCACGCCTAATTTTTTATTTAATACATGAATATGCGAATATTTTACATACAGAAAAGAAATGTTATGTTAGTCGTCATCCCTCTACTTGAAATAAATGCTTAGTACACTTACTTTTTAATTTTCATTGTGTACATGGCTACACTTCAATGTTCTGCATCAAGCATATTTAGTTATGGACCAAAAAAAAAAGGACCGCAAAGGCTACAGAATACATGCAGAAGTGGAGATTATGAATGTTAATGACGTATTACTGAATCCTGCTGACGAATATTTTCCATTTACGCAATATTTCTTTCATTTTCCTTGCATTTCACTTTCGCTTAGCTGTGTTATAAAACATGCAATATCAAAATTAGCATTTATTTTGCCAAACACATTGTCATCACTTTAAGAAAAAGTAAAAGCGACTCTAAAATTGGGCTAATTCCTAAAATAAATTAACGAAAAGAGAAAGCGTCGGCGCGTCATAATCGTTGATGTATAAATGCCTGAAAATTAAATGTGTTTGTTCTTCTTTTAAAAAAATTTAGGTAGTAGTTTCGCGCCAGACAGTCATATGTTGAAAAGGTGTCGATCTTGTGCGGTGAGGAGGATTTCGATCACTACGAATACTCGGCAATAGTGACCACTAGTACCCGTTTTTTTCTTTTCTATTGATGCACCGTGCCCCTCATACAGTACATATTTAGCATACCATACGAAGGTACTTTGCAAAAATGTACGTACCTATAGTAAAAGCGTGCTTATACAGATAACCCCCGCTTGGTTTGCATAGAAGCTGAGAGCAAAAGTGGTATTGGAAAATTGACCTAGCCTTCGTATCGTTGTGCTAACTTCGCTAAATAAATCTAGGTCACATTTGACCCACTCATACGTACATTTGCGTTTATGTAGAACCACTTCTTTGTGACAAACGGATTAAGTGATGGCGGATGTACGCGAGGGCTGCTAGATTTCACACTTATTATTGACCCAAAAAAAAGAATTAAAAAAAAAAGAAAAAAGTGCTTTGTACGCCGTGCCGGTTGATTACCGAGCGAGCATTATTCAAATTTTAAAGCAACGTTGTTTTATTTTTTTCTTTAACAGCAAATTAAAATAAAAAAATTTCTGACGAACGAAATGCATATAATAATTATAGCGCTTTTTGTTCAAGGCCAGTAAATATTTGTACTCAACAATGCAAAGTTCTAAAATTTTTTTTTTCAAAATTTTAGATCTTTTGTAAAAATTGGCTCGAATTTTCAACTATACCTCCAGTATCACGACTTTCGTAGAATATTTTTTTAGATTGTAGTGTATTTATTCATAGATGTGCTAAAGAAATTTCAATTGAGTTACACAAATGCGTCGAATTGTAATAATTTAAATTAAAAATTGAAGTTTAAATAAACATGTTCATTTTTAACTATCTAGCGTATGAAAACTGAAATTTTTCTAATGACCTTCTAGGATACCTACTAGGTATATTCCCATTGGCAGTAAAGAATTCTAGATTAACTCCTAGTTGCATGTTTTTTTCACGAATACTTAATTTTTTTCGCCGTAGCTATTTTTACTCGTTCAGTTTTCAATCGTTTTCCCCGCTTGATTCTTTTTTTTTATTAATATATTTATATATTACTCGATAAAAATTAATAAATTGTGCGTGTGTAGTCTACATTCGTTGATTTCAAATCATATGATATAATATTTAAAAAACTAAAGAAAATATAATTTGTAATACCTACTAATATCATCTCCTACATACCGGCTTCTTTGGATGATGTGAACCACAATCCCTCTCCAGTCCTTGGTATCTGTCTTGTGAGAGAAGAGGAAGAATTGATGGTTCACTAAATTTTTCTGAAATTCTTCAGAATCGAATTTAATTTTTGACGTTTGAAAACACTGAAATTTACCTATTCCTGAACGGAGGGAAGGCGAAAATTTAAAAAAAAAAATTAGCAGTCATCAAAAAATGTATTTTTTAAAATATTCGAGTTATTAATCGCAATTTTCTGATTCGGTAGTAAAATTTTCAATTTTAACGTTTTTTTGGTCATAGAGAGAAGTTTCAACTTTTAAAACCTTTCCTCTTTATTTGTGCTTGGTATTGTTGAAAATGGCTTGCAAAATATCAAAAGTTGAAGATTCAAAAAAGAGCGTTTTAAGATATATTTGAGTTTGGAAATGTTCACCCTGTCTCTCCACCTCAACTACGGCTGTGATAAACACACTACATAGGCATAGTATTTCTTTAGGCATGATAATTTTTCATTAAGTAAACCATAAGCTTACATTAAATTCAATGAATAATTAAATACTAAAATTCATATATGCATGCATACAGGCATATTACTTACTATGCAAGTGCAAGTGAGTACCTACCTGCTAAGTACATAGTAATACCCAGTTGGATACTTTATTAAGTACACATATGCGCATCTGCTACATCTAAGGTGCAACCTGACTTTAAAAAAACTATCGCACCCATTCCCATTTAAATGAAATATTATTTTTTTCTCTTAAATTGACGTAATCGAATTATTAATTTCAAATTATACGAATAAAACAAAACATCTGGTACTTGTCAAGAAAAAAAACTTTATAACTTCAGCTGGTGAACATTAGGCCTAGATCTTTATTCTAATCGAGTACCTACTATTATTTAGTATCTGCTGGTATACATGTGTAGCAGCTTTGCATAAGATACCTTTTATCGATGAATTTTAGTAAAACTTTCTATTTCTAGTCGGCGCGGGAAAGAATGCGTTATCAATAATTTTTACCACTTTTACTGTTAATAATTGAATTAACAATTCTAATACCGCTTATAAAGCTGAAAATACGTACTCGGTTAACTTGATACATGTTGAGGTATGTACGTGTAGTCTACTCACCTAGACGCATATAACTGACTACACAGAAATTTCGGAACCTGTAGGTGTTCGTGTGGTGATAACTGTTCAATAACTAAATATCTTGCTTTTACCTCACTCTTTTATTCAAGTAAGAATCACGAGTATCATGCACTCATCGAAGATAGTTACTGTGCATACTTCTATGTTAGAAGGACTTTTAAAAGAAAACATCGATTATATTATCATTTCTTTTCTGGTATCTTAAAAAAATAATGAGCAATTCACTTTATTTTACAGGCATCATATCTTTTCGTACGTACCATGCAGATGCTAGAATTCATGAAGAATGTCTAATAAATTAATTAAATTACTTTTAATGAAGTGTTATTTCATTATTCGTTATTGCCTTAATAGAGTGTTTATGAAATGGTAAACAAAAGCCATTATCATTCATTAAACTTGAATATTTGCTAATAATTATATGATTGAGTAAGGATCAGGGATGGGAATACTCCGTAGGTACTTTTATTTTTCAATTCATTCCATAGTTTTCTAAAAGAAAAATTTTTAAATAAAAAATAAAAAAACACTTAATCAGTGTATCGGTTTGTGAGTTAAAAAGACATGCTGATGAATTTTTAACGTATTTTTTGTTTGCGATGTGTGACACACTGATATGAAATTGTTTTTACCGCGATCGCGAGTCAACTCCGTTTCATCATCTAATTGTTATAAAGAAAATTGCTAAAATTGTAATTATTTCGTAAAATTATGTGATTATTATTAATTAATGTGTTCCTATAGTTTACTGTTCTTCTCATTTATTTAGAAATTGTGATCATAAATGCTGAAAAATAATTGGACGAGTTGAAGTACTATACGCTGCTGGCCCGCCGGTGAAACGAATTAAATTTTCGATCTGCCAAGTGAAAAATTTGATTTTTGATACTTGCCCTTGGTTCTTAATCGAATGTTTGACATTAGATCGTCATTTATGCAGTATTGTGATGTAAAGAATAGAATCTGTATTGATGTGTTGTTTTTTCAAATCTAATTTCACTCAAGGAACAACGAACATGCATTATTTTCAAGTTCTAACACAGCATCGATAAATGATCTTCAGTTCAGGCAATCAATTGCGAAGAGAATTGTATATTTAACATTCGGTAAGTATTGATACTTAGATACGTATTTAGCAATTAGAATCGTAAATCACATTATTTTGGTTTAAAGAACCTAAAAGTATTGTCGGGTATCGTTTACTACAGCGTGCAGCTACTTATTTGGCTGCATTACGGTCTGAAGATACTTATATCTGTGCTTGTGTCTTCTATATTATGCCCCAAAGCAGCTAACTTTTTCATGTAAATATTCAATTGTGTTGTACGCCATTTGGCAAAATGTTTTTGTTCAACTAGTTTCATAAATTTTATCATCGACCAGCCATTGCTTTAGATAGCTGCTAAATCAATCTGGGACGTACATTTTTGAATCCAATATCTAGCTTATCATTTTGTTTTTTTAAATTGTTCGGTGTAATTTGAATAATTTACATTTTAATATCGAGGAAAATAGACTGAAATGGTTTTGTTTATATGGTGGATATTGAAATTTGGAATTAAAAAGCCGTATGCTCTTTATCTACTGTTTGGTCCTGAGTGGTAGTTTGTAAACGAACAAGTGTTTTCAGAGGTTAAAATTCCATTAAGATTCAGTAATTTTATCATTCATATTTTTATTGAAATAATTTCAGTAGATAAAGCTGTAAGATGAAGCGTGATCTGCAATGATCTGTTAAATTAAATACATAATGTTATCACTATTACCCATTCTGCCGTATATGAGTTTAGCTTTGCTTCGTCCATTGCTCGTGTCATAGAATAGATAAAGTTGCCAATTATGTTTCTCGTAAAACCATCGAAATGAATAATAATCAGAACAATATATTGAAAATGAATGTATTAAATATTTGTTTTTTGCATTAATATGAAATGCTCAGTACATACAATATTTACATAATACTCCTTACTGATTAAGAACAAAAAAGGACTACAAAATAAATAATAAATTAATTTTAAAATAAATAGTTGTATTTTAATTTTAAATATTCATTTTTACGTGAATACTCGTTCCCGCATTGACTTCTTTCTTTTTTATCTCTTTTTTTAACGATTTTTTTTACCTTTTTCAATTTTTTTTCATTTTAAATTTTAAATAAATTTACGGAATAAAAAATAATAAATTAAAAAATAAATATTTGGAAAGTTTGTATTTTGCGTGTTTCCAATATAGAAAAAATCTTAACACCTTGTTTTCCATTGTTTCGGATTTAAAATAGCGCAATGAAATCAGAATCTGAAACAAAAAAAATGTAAATTAGTATTCGATATATATTAAAAAAAAAAATTATTATTATTTATATAGAAAAATTTGTGAAAGAAGGAAGTGCTGTGCGGTTGTGTTTGCGAAGGTGTATGTCTAATTTTAATTAATTTAGTATTTGGAATAAGAGAAGATCTGGATGATAAAGTTGAAATTTTTTTACTTATTAAGAATTTACAATTGGACTACAATACGATTGTATTATCTGCTGCAAAATGAAGGAAGATTGATACTAAATGAATGAATATTAGTTTTTTAGAAGCAATATTGTATTTACATCTAATTCAATATTGATATGGAAAATTCCATCGATATTCTCTATTCTGCGATTGAGGAAGCAGGAAGATGTTAAATATTCTTCGTACTCCCTCCACTTTCTGGTTCTTCTTCTCTATCTCGATAACGATTTTAATTTATGGACATCTTATATATGTAGTTGTATTCGATTGTTTCGTATACATATTACACATATCCATACGAGTGTAGTTTCGACAACAAATACTTTCCTATAAGGTATTTCAACCTAACAGACTCTCTCCGTTTCAAAGTTGAGTAATCAATTATCGCTACAGTAGGATAGTGATTTTTAATAAGAAATTAGCCTGAATTATAAATATTGCGGTTTTTCGTAGGGGTGATGATGGTAAAGTACCTTGTAACTCGTTAGATAGTATATATTTGTACAGTAAGCCTGTATAACCATGCGTAAAGTAAAATAATCCTTGGTTGTGTGCTTGATTTGAATGGAAGGGTTAATGAAATGAAACAATTTTTCCGTTCAGTCAAGTACCTACAGCTGAGTGAATTGATCGATTGAAATCGCAATTGTTGATTAATCGTTGTTACCTTAGTATATCGGAAATTTACTGGACACGTCAAGATTACGAATTAATGTAGTAAAAGTGTTTGTTTATAGCCTTCAGGTATTTTCCATCTTGATATTGGTCCGACGGACGGTCTGGACTAAGCGACGTTACACCACTTGCGAATAAAAGTGAAATTAATGGCGTACGAGCACGACGACCGACAAGTTTATCTTTATGAGATACGATACGAGGAACTTTTACAAGCGACTAGTCCTGATACGATCAATGAGAGTACACGTAGCTAGTACTAGTACATATGTGTGTGTGTGTGTGTGTGTGTGTGTGTACACGGCCGAGGACCGATTATAGAAATTTGAATTGAGTGGCGTTATTAATAAGTCGCAAATATGTAGTAGCAGTTCGGATCTCGTCCATGAATTTGGAGATATTGAAATATTGAAACTTTCAAGTTGAGTGATATGCAATTTTCAATATGTTCTTAAAAGTAGGTTTCGATGGGATGGACTTGAAAGTGCAATGTTTTCAAATACACCGCCTAAACATGAAGTAAATTTCATTATTTAGCCTTTGCTGTCAGAATTATTAGAATGGTGTGAAATTCAAGATGAAGCTCAAATTTTGTATCTAAGCAATCCTTCAGGATAATGTTGTTTTTCTCGACTCATGGGATTGCATCGAAGTCCTGATTTCTTGAATATACTAATGAATTGTGATTTGTTATAGATTATGTTTACAAGTGATGGTTTTTAAGAATTTACTTGGAGTCTATTTCTGCAACCTCTTTCAACAAGTTCAACCTCAATATTCAGTCTGTATCGAACGAGACTTCGTGGGCCATGAGAAAGATTCTATATCCCCCTGTTTCCTGTAGCCTCAAGTTATCGAATAGTCACTTACAACATCCGATCACCGTGTTTTCATCTTCGAATCGATACGTGTAATTTGAAATATTGTTTCGAGAATTTTAATTGTCGATTTTAAGGCTACGAAGGAATGAATATATTTCGAGAACCGTAGAGGAATAATTCACACGTAAAATGAATGCTGTTATAGGTTGTAACTAGGTTTGGCTAGCGTCGCGTCGTCGTTACGCGGTAATAACTCTAATCAGCGACCATTTGATACGTTTAATTCAGGCGTACGCGGATACTTTATGGTGGGTCAAGATGCGGCAATGGTTGCCCGGCGCTGGATATGGCGCCACGGCTGTGTTATCACGGAGCCGCTATCGTATCGTAAAAGACGCTGGGATGCGGTGCGCTGGTTCGCGTCCGCGATACCGATGTCGTTCGACGAAACCAAACCGCTTTTAACGTAGAAAGTGAAAACTAGTTTCGAAAGGAAAAGTGGCAACTAGGCGGACCCTGATAACTTTAATTCCATTATAAAATTAATTGCACGTTTCGCTTTCAACAAATACTGCACAATACGATATGTTTCTCACGCGGACCATCGCGTACTCGCGCGTCGTTTTGATTGAAAAATTTTCAACCGCCTTTCTTCCATCATCAGGCATGCACGACGCTTCTCGGAGAAATTAGTATTTCGCGCATTCGCCGCCGATTCGTCATCGTGCAGTTTTTTCTTCTTTCTCGCCGCCGCGTCCCGTCGCTATCGCCAGCTGCTCTTCGCGTTTCTCGTATCGTCTTTCTGGTTGCTTTGGCAAGAGAAGAAGAAAAAAAGTAAGAGTGTCCGGTGCTTGCGCTGGCTTCTTCATCTCTTCTTCGGGCTATGCTTGCTTACTTGCTTTTCTCCGCGCACGCGTGAACACGTTATAATAATGTATGTAAGATTACGCGTACAATTACGATTACGATTATTACGAATACGACTGAGAAGACGGCGATGATTACTACGTATTGTATAGTCGTAAAGTCGTCGCGATTGGCATTGCCATGTCGTCGTAATTGTTTTTGATGATCGATGGTCGATGTCGCGCAGTGACATTGGAACGAACGAACGAACGAACGAATGGACGGTGAGGCGAGCGATGATGACGACCACGACCACGTTTTTTATTAAGGGAGCCTCTTCTGATTCATTAATTTTGATTTAGATTAAGTAGCTATCTAGGTACTTCATTTTATACATCCCCCGATGTTCCTAAGTACTACGTAGTTTTTTGTTTTTTTTTTTTTTTCAAACATCATGATGACTAATTGACGACGCGACTGCGTGACTAATAAAATTTACCATAATTTTAATAGAGGTAGAAATTGTATAAAAAGATAGATAAATTTGCCCTATACCAATAATCTGCGCGTGTGTACAATTCAAAACATAAATGAGTATCTGAGATATCGATATGTGTGTACCTGCCCTGTACCTTACCTAATACCTACGTATACGAAAGAAGTGCAGGTATAGGAACGTAATATCAATCTGTCTATGCGAGACTAGTTTGACTTTTCAAAACGATCGAGCGGTTGATTATTTAATTCGAAGCAATTCCTCGTCTCGTTAGCAACAAATTTAACGATTAGAAACAAAGAAAAATTTGTCGACATTTTGATTTTTTTTTATGAAATTGTTCTCTCCATCAACTGACGCCTAATATATCAAATTTATTTCATACCATAACTGAAACTGAAACTCTCATCCAACATTATATCATAAATATCAACCCACCATGGCTCGATTTTGCT
>FIZR01013994.1:0-10237 GCA_900060175.1 Ferrisia virgata | reverse complement strand
TTTGTTGAAATTTTTATTTCCATGGAAATTTTTTTTTAGAAAAATGGGAAAAAATTGTAACAAAACAATTTTTTTCCAACATATCTAAACGAGTTGGGAAAAATTTAATTATGCCAAGTGGTGGAGGGTACTTTGTTACTTCAAGAAAAATTCTTTCTTCGGGCACTTAAAAGAGCTTTTTAAGAAGTTATGAAGAAAAATTTAGAAAATTTTCAAATTTTTCAATCGTCTTTTTACATTAAATTCGTCATATTTCACAAACTACACAATTCATGACCCTAATTTTTTTACCAGAAATACTACATTGTGATTGTCACATTTTGGCGTCACTGAATATTTCTACCACTTTTAGTTCTTACATTGGAATTTTTTAAAAACTGCTATTAATTTTATGGAAATAAAAAATTCAAATGCCTGTAGCACAACCCCTGCAATGTTTTGGGTAGGCAACCCATGCAACATGAGTCCAACTTGTGTTGCTCTACTTGTGGTATGAAGGGCGTATTATTGAGACGAAACCCCCTGTATATAATATGTTGTAGGTAAGTATATCATCACCATTCATACCCTTCTAGATTGCATTCGATCGCCATGATAATTACAACAATGTGCTCGCAAATGTAATTATACGAAAATGTTATGTTTCTATAAATTTGTGTGACTCATGGTCAGAGAGGTATTTTTATCGCTGCCTTTTCCAAGAAATTCTTTTAATTTTTTTCTTCAAATTTGGCAAATCAATTTTCAAAAAAGATAAATGTATTTACAGCAGCGAACGATGATGATTCTGATAAAACGTATTGCGATAACTCATTGTAAAATTTCTTTCGTAATTTATGTAGAAATTCATAACTCAAACGATGATGAGAGAAAATAGGTTATGAAAAAAATAATAGAAATTCTATGTAATATATAGTATAATGAAAGAAATTTTAATCAAATAATTTACTTTCCATTTAAAAATCATTTAATTAGCTTTTTTCATTCTTTCAAACGTTTTGCTACAGATGAATGTGAGGTGAGGTAGGGAATGCTTATTCTCTATCGAGGATACGTACTGAAGGATAGATAGACATGAAGAAAGTTCAAGCCAAACATTTTCCGTTTCTCTTTCAGACTAAATACTTCATCATTATGAATTTTCATATATCCTCTGTACATATATTTCAAAATGAATTTCTAGTTAATTTCAGCCACGTTTTGATACCCTATATTAATTTCCACTACTCATCGTACAGCTTCATATTTCAACATAAGAGAAAGTATATAAAATAAGCATATATAATTTTGAAGATGTACATAGTTACGTGCAGGGAGTAGGGTACAGGGGTATTACAAACATACTCATTATTCACAACAGTAAATCTGTAAGTTATACGTTTTGAAGATCGCTTTGAATTTATATTTTATCGTTAAAGGTAAGTAAATAAATGGTCACTGAAATGTCAAAATTTACATTGGTTAAAAAAAATTTTGCACTGTCATCGTAAATTAAAGGGTAACTACTACTGCGGTTTCAGGTTACATCTCTGCAAACTCGATATTTCCAGAAGAAACCAAGCTTTCTCTATTCTACGAGTATTTTGACAGTTGTTCTTTTACACGTTAAGTTGGTCTTGTTTGATTTTATGAACTTAAAATGTAATAGCCTTCGATCCTTCATTTTTTTTTGGAAGATTAGAGAGGGTGAGGAACTAAGTAGTGAAAAAATTTTAAACGAATCCAACTAAAAATTTGGAGCCTTTAACTCAACTCTTTTGTCCGCCTTCCCTTCAATTGCTCCAAAATTTCCTCTACGATAGATCTGCTTGCACGGTTTTGTAGCAAATAAAATGGAGATTCGAAATAAATGGTCAGAAGTTTAAAATCGCAATGCTGGAATTTCAAAATTAAACCCCCAACTTATCATGATAAACATAAAGGTTTAAAATCACAATTTTTTTGGTAAAAACTACCATAAAAACAACGTTTTATGTTTATTTCAACCAATCAGTTTTCAAAATGAGTTTGCTTTTTTTTCGCAAGTTCGAGGGGGGTATGTAAAAAAAGTGGCGAAATTACGTTAAATGAACGTGAAAAAAATTTAGGGGTCTCTAACTTGACCCTTATTTCACCCCCTTTTGATTTAAAATTTCAAAATTTACATGAAAAATCGAAAAAAAAATCATTTTTTTTAAATTTACCATACGACACACCATTACCACTGTAAGAATTTCAATTTTTTTAAATTTTAAATAAAGTTCTGAAATTTTACAACAATTGGTGCAGGGCAGCCGGAAGAGAAAATCGTAAAAGATCAAATTAGTAACCTGAAATTTTTACCACGTTTATTTCATGTCATTTCGCAATTTTTTTCACTCCCTCTACCTCCCCTCCCCGCAACTTTCAAAAAAAATTAAAACATTTTAGTGCAAATACTCTGAAGGGTTCTACATTAGATGAGTATAAATTAAGATATCCTAAATCATGAAAACAATTTCATTTTTCTACACGTAGGTGTGTCTTCATACAAGTCCGCGACAATTAGTTAAAAATCACCTTCGTCATTAATTTTATTATGCAACAAAACGGCCCGAAGGAGAAAAATATTTCGGGAATATCTCTCGTAAGGTATTCCTACTCCTATTATAGGTACCTACATAGAAACACGTGTCGTACCAAATATACGTACGTAATTAATTACACGTATCAATCTCGTTTATTTTCCGCGTTCAAAAAAATTAACCTTTAATAAATCTCTCTGTACAGCAAGCTAGATCTTTACAAGCATCTAGCATAATATACGAGTAATCTAACCATAAAGTACAGATCTTGCATTTATAATATGGTACCCGATACCCTACCCATTCTACCACGTACGATGCATTTTGCTAGCCAAATTTACATTACGTTCGAGAACCTACCTAAAAACAAAATGAAGCTATAAAAAAAAAAAAAACTTGGCTAGCGTAGCGTTAAAAATCGCCGTAGAGTGTACACACATTACACATGTGTGTTGGTTCGCGAGATTTGAAATGTTCGACATTTTATTGGCCAACACCGACGCGCCATCGTCATTGCCATTACCATTACCATCCGCAATATATACCTATAACTTCCTGCATGGGAATTTGCAGCCTTATTTGCTTATACCGATGGATTGATGCCAGCAAATTGTACGAATTGCCGCTGTGAGTTTATAATCATTATCATCGATATTGATCCTTTTTATACATGAAACGAATGCGGTGTTGATTTTCATATGCAAAATTTCACCATTTTGTCAATATGGTAATATTAGTTGACTTTTCAACGACGAGTCTTATAATACAGTTTTTATCAGTTTTCACTTTTATCCATTTATTTAATACCTTTCTCTATTAGAACCACCTGGTTTGTTTTGAAACCCATCCAATCTTATCTAAATGTATCACGATGACTAACGAATTTACTTAGGTTTTGAAAAATAGTACAGTGATTTTAGCTGAAAAATCGCTCAAATCCGATTAAAATTCATGGAAAGTGGATATTTTGTACATAAGTACTGTGAAGTACGTATCTCAATATTTCCGAATTTCTCTAAAATCTACACATATATTCTGCGCCTATTGGGGGGGGGGCAATGTTTTTTTTTGGCAATTACTTCCCAAATAACGCATTTACGAAAAAAATGTTGAAACAAAAGTTATAGAGCTTCAAAAAACAAATATTTTTACTTCGTTGACTTTTTCCAGTAGAAGATCGTGGGGAGGAGCTAGAGTGCTCAGAAATAAAAGTCATTCATGAAAATCCTGGATTGATATGAAAAATTGTCAAAAATGGGCTTAATTCACTTTTAGTAGAATTTTTCTTACATGGTACTCCCCACTTTTATATCACGTAAGAAAAATTTTACACCGTCCGCCTTTTCTCGAAGTGGGGAGGGGGCTGCTTTTCAAAAACTTGCAATTTTTTCAAAAGATATGTCCGTTATGCTAAGAAATTCGAAAAATTGGTTCAGATAAATCCTGTAGAGCGTTGAAAGACAAAAAATTTTCGTTCCTCAATTTTTTTTCTAGATGGTCGTCGGACGAAGCTATGACGAAAAGAAAAAAAAGTGATACTTGAAAATTTCTCTGAAAACGAATAATTTACGCCGATGCGAGTTGAGTGTAAATTTCAGGGGGTCAAAAATTAAATGAGTCTAATACTGGAGTCTTTGAGGTCGCGGGATCCGATTCTGATAACCATTTGAGCGTTGGACCTAAATTGGGCTTCTGAAGGGGCAGGTTCAAAATCCAAAATTTGCCAAATTTTGGACATCATAAATAAGTTTAATAGAACATATTTCAAGGAGAGAAAATATTTGAGTAGAAATGACTATTTTAAGCTGAGAAAATGAATTAAAAACATGACTTTTTGTATTTGTAAAGATTTTACACCACCGAAAAAAATTGTGAAAAAAATTATGTCATAAATTATTTTTTTCATTATTCCAGGTCTGAAAACGTGTAAATATTTTATTTTGAAATTTAAAAATGCTTATTCGGTGATGAAAATATGATCGAAAAAATCTGAAAAAATTTGCAAGGATACCCGATTATCCCTGAAAGTTGGAAAAAATTCGGTTGAGAATCGTAGAATATAAAAATTTACGAGGTAAACTCGTATTTCGAACGCATTTAGGACCATGTCAAGGAGGTGGTTTAAGTTGAAGAGCAAAATTTTTTTACCAACGAGTTTGTAGACCATAGAAACCAACTTTCACTAGATAATTTGAAAATCCCAACCAAGTGCCGAATCGTCCCTTCTTGCTCAACTAGCAGCTCTTTATTCATTTTTATACTCTTGATTCTGAGTATTTTTGTGAGGGTAGCTTTTTTTCGAAAACATCATTCGATGATTACACAAAGTTCAAAGAAAGCGTCGCATAAAAAAATTGCAAAACACATTTTTCGGTGTGTGGGTGAGAGGAGTAAGTAGGAAAAAGATAGGAGGTGGTAATTTGTTTCATTCAACAAAATCTCTTACGGTTTAGTCTTTTCATTTATTAATTTCCATTTTTTCAAAATTTTCTCCAGAAATTGAAAAAAATCTCAATTTTTATAGGTGACTTTACATTACAAGACTATTTTTATTACTTCCTTTTTTTCTTAAAAATTATTAGCTACTCAAGTGCTCGTACTTACGCAATGGTACAAGTCTCTACATTATCATAAATTTGCTACAACTTTCAAAATTTGGTACATACCTGAAACACACAAAAAAATAATAATAAATACACAATGCACCAATCACGAATAAATTCAATATTATGTTTATAATAATTCGTACTTTCCATTATTAAGTAAAATAAGAGAAGGGCTGCCCTTCAAATAAGTAGCAACTTTCTCAGGGGGTAAATCGATTATGCAAAAAAATTCGAAAAATTGGTTCAGACAAACATTATAGAGCGTTAGAAAACAAACACTTTCGTTCTTTTTACTTTTTTCCTAGATGGTCATGGGGCGGAGCAATGAAGAAAAGAAAAAAAAGTGACACTTGAAAATTCCTCTAGAAATAAATAATTTACACCTATGCGAGTCAGGTAAAAATTCCGTTTAATCAAAAGTGAAATGAGTCTAAAGCGGGGATTTTGTGGTTGCGGAATTCAATTTAGACAATCTGAGCGTTAGATCTAAATTGGACTTGTGAATGGCAGGTTAAAAATGCAAAACTTGCCAAATTTTGAACAATTTTTTAATTTCAATACCCTATTTTGGGGTCCAATTTAAGTCCAAAAGCAAGACACTCTCAATGAACTAGAACAGCGGATTTGGAGACCTTGTACGTTGATACCATTGTCTGAAGTTTGGTAAATTTTCGATTTTGAACCTCCGCGTCAGAAGCCCAATTTAGGTCCAACGCTCAAACAGTTGTCAAAACTGAATTCCGCGACCACAAAAATCCCTATGTTGGACTCATCCAATTTTTGATTCGCTGGAATCCATACTCGACTGACATAGGCGTAAATTATTCATTTCGAGAGCACTTTTCAAGCGTCATTTTTTTTCTTTTCGCCATACCTCCGCCCCCTCCGAGTGGCCACCTAAGAAAAAATTAAAAAAAAAACAAAATGATTTGTCTTTAAACGCTCTAAACGTTTGCCTAAAACAATTTTTCGAATTTTTTCAGCATAACGGACTTCTTCTTCGAAAACGTTGCAACTTTTTAAAAGGCAGAGCCCTCCCTCCATGGGAAAAGAGGCCAGTACAAAATTTTTCTCAATTTACATAATAATGAGAAGTACTATGCTAAAAAAAAATGTTATTAAAAGTGAATAAAGCTGATTTTTCAATATTATTCTTATCAATTGACGATTTTTTTCGAAGGGCTCTAGCTCCTTCCCAAAACCTCCTGCGAAAAAAAGTTAAAGAAGTGAAAATTTAGATTTTTTGATGCTCTACAACTTTTGTTTCGACATTTTTTTCGTAAGTGCGTTATTTGCTGAAAAAAACAACTTTGCACCCCCTACCTAACCCCTAAAGGTGGTCAAAATATTTCCTAATTTTAGCAGAAATTGGAACACATATTTCATAGTTTTTGTACACGAAATTTTCACTTTGCTTAAATTTTGATCGGGTTAAAACCTGAAAAAAACCTGTGCTAAAACTGAAATCAATTTACAATAGCACCTTTCACCAACTTCGATCAGCGTCGCAAAACCAAAGCCAAAAAAAAAAAGCTATACGAATGTACCAAGACCTACGTAAATCATCATCGACAAGCAGTAGCTAAATTAGGTATAATGCAATTTGTCAGCGACGACAATTTGCTCGACTCAACGTGCACACAATAGATCTGTCAGATGACGTCGATGGTGCAATGAATGGTGCACACGATGCCTATCAAAGAGGCAAAGAAGTCGATAGACACATGGCGTTCAATGCTGGTTCTTACCATCTTACCATACCAAGTAAGACAACCTTCGAAGGGCAGCAAATTGTCCGTGAAAAAGTCTTCGCTCGTTCGCATCCGAACACACGACATCGACATAATAAAAATTACGAACCTAAGTCACTATTATGATGGCGTATTAATAAACAGGTACGTTTTAAAGGTACCTTAGTACCTGAGCAGAAAAAAGTGCAAAACCAAAACACCATACTATACAGTCAGACATCACGATTTGGAATTTTAATAGCCTAGTTTTAACGTTAACTTGTCGTAAGTGAGGAAATACAAGGAAGGGTAGGGGGAAAGAGAGTCGAATCAGCCAACAGCCATGTAGAAAAATTACGTTAAAAAATAGTACCTATACCTACAACCTACTTCGAGTAGGTACTTCATAGTCTTTCAAAATGTTGACGTGAGATTGAAAAAGGTATATACGAGGTACAGGAGTAAATTATCAATATACGGTTCAACTTGGTATCTTTTTGTGTTTCAATCACGAGCTAAGCTACCGCATTAAGTAGGTATACTTTTCATCTACCTATATACTTGCGAAAGAATAAATAAAATTAGAACTTAGAATAAATTCAACGTTTTTCAATTTCTTCTTCTTACATTTATAATAAGCTAGCTGCTTATTCATTTGATCTCTTTTGTTCGGTACCTCTACTTATAGCTGCCTATCTTACCTATATACACAACCATACGTACATTCGCGTGCGTAATTAATAGTTTAACAACGTACAAATCGACTCCCCATAAACGTGCATCGAAGGCCAAACGCAGTGTGGATATATGCAACATGCTGCTTGCTTTAATACCTTCTCGTATGTATGTAGCTATGTACATATACACCACGTATCGTATGCAATAGTAAACCTATCTTTAAACCTATATTCACTGCACATAATCTTTCATGTGGCTGATGTTTTATGAGCTCGTTCATTTTGCTTTTCCTCACCTTTCGTTTTTATTTTTCCAATATATTTATGCCCCGCCGGATTGTTTATTATTTATATTACTTTGTAAAATATTCACATAGAGGTCTTAACGTGCATGTACAATCGCCTTCTATATAATAAACGAGATGATAACTCTCTCCTCTCTGTGTTTCTTCGTTTGTTCATTCGTTTTCTTTGGCATGTCAGTAGCATACAAACGCCGCATAACAGCTTTACGTTATCTCGTACAAATGTACGGGTAACTAAACGCGAGTGTCCATGGATTGGATATGCTAGAAATATGAGATGGTAACCAGATCGATCTACTCGTAGTATTATTTTTTACTTTTTATTTTGATTGAAAAATTCTACATATTCTTGCTGTCTGTGTTCTTTGTAGCTTTGCGAATTTTACACTAGACTAAACCATATAGCTTATGTGAATGCTACTTGACACTACTGAGATCAAATATCAACTTAATTTCTTGATCCGACTGACCTACAAATCACCGAAAATTTGAAAAATATGGGATGCTACCCTCCCTCCTCCCACCCCAGGGTGTTTTATTCATTTTTTAATATTATCCTACAGCACTCAGGTGGCGGATACAAAAAATAAGAGAATATTCGAACTCGGTGACCTCAAATCAGTAATAATCGATGTTAATTCATTTTTCCAATTTTTTTAATTTTGACCATATTGAAGGGGCTCGAGGGGGCGTTTAGAAGAGTCGAATCAGAAAACCAAATCTATATTTAAACTCAGCGTATTCGAATTAGTAATAATCAATATGTCACTTCATTTTATACATTTTTTTGAATTTTGGTCAAAATTGGGGGCCCTTATGCCCAACACGCGGAATTGAGAACTCATTTTGAAAATTAATTGATTGAAATAAACATAAAAAATCTCCGGATGGGAATTTTTTCAGATTTTTAAAAGGCAGTTTTACTTCTTTAAACTTATTATGAAAAGTGAGCTTTCATATCAAAAGTTCAACTTCAAGCTTTCGAAATTTTGACCATCAATTCTGAATCTGCCTGTGATCACCTACAAAACCGCGCAAACAGATTCATCCTAAGTCTAATCAATCTCGAAACACAAGCCTTCAAATTTGAGCTGATGGGGGAAAAAATCGAGACTGTTCGAAAATTGTAAGAGCCACCTCTCCCCCCCCCCAAACCCGAATAGATCAAGACCAAAATGACGACGATTCTTTCACTAGACCATCGAGAGGAACTCGTATAAAAATTTTGAGTGCAATCGAAACACCCAAGTTACTTTTTGAGTCGTTTTGACACGAAATAAGCGAGCTGCCAAACCTGATTAATTGGCCCCTTGGGCAGGATCAAAATTCAAAAGTAATGCAATTTTTGTAAAAAAGAATTCATTTTGAAATTTTTGATAAAAAGTGAAACAATAGTGTAAGAAATGAATTATCAATCAATATCAAACCCCCTAACTCATCTTTAATCAATTTTGGCCATTTTAAAACCACCAGTCCAATTTCATTTTTTCCTCAACATTTTCAAACGTGCACTAAAAGTGCTGTACTTAACTTCGGTAGCTGAAAATTTGATTATAACATACTGTACGCCAATCAAACTGACTAATTAGGTTTTTTTGGGAGAATTTGAGCTGGCGAGTAAAAATATGCATTTTTCCCACATGAAAAAATCATTAAAATTTTAAAAAATTCCAAAAACTCTGAAAATTTTCGAAAAATGTCAAAAACTTGATTATTACACAAAAATTACCTCTTCAAGCAATTCTGCGCCATTTTTAAGCTCCTCCATATCAAGTTTCATTCTATTTGCTCAATTATGGGGGAGGGGATGAGGAGGTGGTGTTGAAAAAAGGAAAGTGTATTCAATGGAGCCAAGAAGTCTAAACCTCGAAACGGTACAATAGTCTTTTTACCAATTAGAGTAGGACGACGAAGAGGGAGAAGTCAAAGCCCAAATTTCAGCTACAGAGCTTCAGCAATATGAGTTTTACAGGAGAAAAAAATTCAACTCTCAATTTTAATAAGACTTCAATATTTCCATGAATTTTTAAAGTATCTCTCAGCATTTAAAAACGGGAAGGACCCCCTCCCCCATACATTTGGTCTTTGAATATAAGTATAAATGACCTCAAGTAGGTGTGAAAAGTGAATCGAGAAAAAAAATTAAAAGTTTTGAAATTTTTTTTTTCCCACCTTAGTCACCCTGAACTATCAATCAGCTTCCTCTAAGGAGGCTAGAAACTGTCCTGGCTGTCCTACTTGATCAAAACAAATTAAGTGAGTTTTAAAAGAGTGCTTTTGAGATACTTTAATCTTCTTTCAAAAATCAATTTCCTCCTCTTCTTTTTCAAAAAAAAAAAAAAAAAAAAAAAAAAAAAAAAAAAAAAAAAAAAAAAA
>FIZR01013989.1:0-21930 GCA_900060175.1 Ferrisia virgata | reverse complement strand
AATGAAAACTAGGCTACTACAGTCTATCAACCAACAGCAGTGGGGGGGGGGGATCAACAAAATCCGTTTTAGCGTCCTAGAAGACCATTACAACAATTTTTAGCCAAATCAAATATTTCTTTTTATTCATTTATTACCCCCTCCCCCACATTAAAGCTATTTACTTCGCTCAATACCAACCAAAAACACTCCAATTCGGTCAGTTAGCTCAGTTTAATGGCAGATTGAATATATATGAGTGGAAATAAACTAGGGTCAAAATTCAGTTACGCCCCAATTTGGGAGAGGGGATGCTGAGGAGTCAAAAACGCAAAAATTATCCTGTTTCAAGGCAATTGATAAAAAATCAAAAGTTGTATAAGATATCCAAAAATCAACTTTTTAAGTCAATTAGGAGAGGAAATATGGGGAGTTTCTCCCTTTTTGACTTTAAAAAAAAGGTCTATTCCTCCCCTATTTCTCCATCAAATTGAGCTAAGAAGTTTGAATTTGTAATGTACAGTTAGTTGGGATTCTAGTTGTGCCTTTTGAGCGTTCTAATTTTTGTGCCCCCTTTCACCCCCTCACAGCTCTAAATATATGGTTTGTTTGATAGATTTTTACTAATTTTCAATGTTTGTTACTCGCTCAACTCCCCACCAAATTGGACTAGGAAGTTGAAATTAGGTATGTACAGTCAATAAGGAACCTAGATGTGCCTTTTTAGGGTTTTGACTTTTTAGTCTCATTGAACCCTTTCTACCCTCGATGTTGATTAGGAATTGTAAACGTAAGTAAAGAGATAAAGAGTAAAACAAATAATAATAATTTGAAAATCAGTCCATTAGAACTGATGTAACAATTTTTCATAAGTGGTACTTTCTCGTTGCTTTAGAAAACGGAGGCGTGGTTAGTTTATGGCGCTGTGACGTCATCCTCTCAAATTCCCCTTTTTATAATGCGCGGTGCATATACGCTCGACGTTGTTTTTATAATGGTTTTCAAATTTTTTTAAATAATATGTAATGCCTCTCCGCAAAAAATCTTTGGTTAGGTAAGTACCGAGGCAACCATCATAACATACACGAACAAAGTCTGGTACACCCCTTCCCCTATATATTATCACCCACTCTCATAACACAGTATATTGATAAATTTAAAAAAGGGATTTTCAGAATAAACCGAGATGTTGGTAAAATTGAGTGTTGGGAATTTGGTACTTGAAGAAGGCTAGGTACTTTGTGTATACAAAGCCACAACTGTGTGAATACGATGCCAGAGTAGGTACAATAACGCTTCGAAAAATTCATATGAAAATCATGGAGCGACTAATTACGAATTGAAGACATAGAAGAACTAATTCAACAGTGACAACTTTAGCAGCGTTAGGCATCTCGGATGAGGTTTTTGAGATAGAATCAGAAATCATTTAGACGTTGGAGGAGGTCTTAATTGGAAAATAGTTACGGCAGGGAATATTTTAAAACACTACAGAGTATGATTTCACCTGGAAGCTAAAGTAAATTGTTCAGTTATCGATAATTCGTCACAATACCAAAAGTTAAATTATGATATCTGGCCGTCGACGTATCATTCATAATTCCTCTTTGATACGCTTTTCTCAGCATACCCATAAACCTGATCTAATTAAATCGAAATAATGCAGTTCATGAAATTCGCTATTGTCCATCTAACTCAGCTTGAGCTAAATTGTGTTAGTTTCACAAACCAAAATCCAACAAATTTTTCAAAATTTTTTGCATTCCGAAAATAAGGCAATAAAAACACAAAATTATTATTTTTTGGAATGAATATGAATTTACAATTTCGAAAGAAGTCTTCCAAATCTTTCATTCTAGTGACTTGTTTTCGCTCATGTTGGAACTTTGAGCATGTTTGCCTTTGCCAATTAAAAAAAAAAAAAAAAATAATGAAATAGAAAAATTAAAAGATAAACAAAAACTAATGGGGCAAATCCCGACGAAATTTCATTTCAGCTTTCAGCAATGCGCTAAATTGTACGGACCATAAGAAATAACTAACACAAATGTATCAACGACATCCCAACATCCAATTTTAAGCGATAGCCATTCTTCAAAGTTATTGAAATTCTAGGTCGTTGGAAAATTTAAAAAGTAATATAATTTCAATGTTATAATTTTGCTGTAGATTTGAATTCACGAATTAAATCCAACTAAGATATAATTTATTCCAACACTGGAACTCAAGAACACTATAATTTGTCTACACGAATCTCAACACTTAATTCGTCAATAAAATTTAAAAATGACGTTAACCATTTTACATGCCTGCAGAAATCATCGAGACTCATTAGTTAACTAATTTTATGGCTCATTTTTCAAACCTCGAACGAAGAAAATTTCACCTTATCTCGCACCAAGCAAATATTAGCGTTGTCAGATTCTGTGGTTTTTTTTTCACATAACTTGAATAATAATTTTCAACATTAAAATAGCGTAGGTATCTATTATAAGACGAGGATTAACTCCCTAACCCCATCTACCCATATTTGAACAGTCCAAAACACGTTCTATACCAATGTATCGCAATGTAATCAAGAGTGATGATTTTTAAGCACTGATTGAAGACGTAATTATTATATTCATTACTTATGCAGATACCCAATAAATAGAAAGAAGTACGCTGTTGCAAATTTTACACAAATTGGTAACCTGGCTTACCAACTAAAATCGAATTATCATAACATATTGAATATTATTATACCCAACTTCACGAAATTCTTGACCTACGACCATTGAAAATTCTATCCTATTTCTAGTTGCAACATACTCAAAATTTTCAATAAATGAAAGTACGTATCGTAATTCCTTCATAAAGATTTAATCAACCTATCAAAAAATACATCGTAACTTTCCCGTATTCCTATCTAAATGATCTTCTAATCTATAAATTCCATTCCCAAATCATCGTAAACCAGAACGATATTTAATTTCTATGCCATACTCTTTCCAATTAGATAAACTCTTTAACTTGGTTGATTTTTCGTATTTTTCATCCCTTCGTCGAATAACACAAAATCATTCAGTTATCTCGCGCTCGTGTTTTTGTGTACCAAAAAAAAAAAAAAAGAAAGAAAGAAAAAAGAAAAGAAAGAAAATAGAGATAGAAATATATATAGAAAAATACTCGTACAATTTAATAGAAAACGAAGTAAGTATATATACGCGAAGAAAAATAGAATATTGTTAGTAAAAGCGATATTTTTTCCATTGTTGGAAGCAATATGGAAAAAATTCCATATTATTGATATGATATAAGATATCCGGTTGAAAAATACTTCGGGTATGGCGTACGTAAAAGTAAGGCGTGTCTTCGAGACAAGTTCTACACAGAAACGGGCGAATTCTACGGTATAGTTATAAAGACAGTGGCGGATAGTATATGGTGTGTAGTGTACTATACGGCAATCCTAAAATATTATCGTTGATGCCTCTCGCAAGGCATTAAAAAGCAACTGCGCCGAATATACAGCATATAATTCCTATAATTCTGTATACTCTCTATAGTCGCTGATCAGTGTCCCGTGACAAAGTGTCTTCCATTATGTTTTATTAAACCTCCCACTTCTCTCGTTCTCTCTCTGTCGCCCTCTATTCGCATCTCCTTTCAACTTTTCCCGGCTAAATTGTTCTTTTTATTTATTTAATATTTATTTATGGAAATGTATTCCAAATTCAAAGTCCTCACGAGATGTTTTACTATACGAGTACAGTACACTTATAACGTATACACCGCCGAGCTCTGACTAGCTATTTTTTTTCCTTCCTCTCAACCACCCCCTTGGACCATATTTCCCTGATGTTGACGTTTTTTTTTTTTTTTTGCAGCGTTGTATTTTTTTAATGCCTATATTTTCCTCGATTTGCGAGTAATATTTTTTTCTCTAACGAGAAGATGGAGTGGGGGTAATTTAGGAAAATTTTGGAAATTTTTCCAAAGTCCGATGAAAATTTGGCCATCTTTGGTTTAAAACTTAAAACACACATTGAATCCAAACAAACAATAACAATCAATGTCTCAAAGAGTTGGAAGTTCTTGTTAAAAATAAAATAATTACTTTAATCGGCCAAGAGGATGATTTAATTGGTTCGGAGCTTAAAATGGTACTTATGGTTGAGATAGATGATTTGGCCCTATCCTTAGATTATGAAAATTACCATGGAATAATTATATTTCTGATAAAATTTATTTGACCCATTTTACTCGAAAGGCGGATCTAGGGGGAGGGGGGGTACAAAAATGACGTAATTTTTACCATCAGCTAAAATGGAAAAATTTTTGAGCGCAAGCAGCACCCTCCATACCCTACTCCTCTCAATACATTTCGTATTAAAAAATTGGGAGGGGCAAGGTGTGAAAATATGTGACGATTTTTACATGTTCTATATGTAGATAAATTTTTTCAAGATCGATAAATTGGAATCATACGCGGAAAATAATGTCAGATTTCAATTCTGCGACTAAATCACATGTCAAAATCGTCACACGTACTTTATTTCAGCTGTCTCTCCTCCCTTCGGCAGCATTTTGAGTTTGGTATATCGACATATTCGGACTCGGTAAGAAAAATGCCAACGTTAATATAATTACCCAGTTGAATTTAGCATCAAAAAAGGACTATAATGGAAATGAATGGTATTTTCGAGATTTTTGCTGGAAACAATTCAGACGGGTCGTAATACGCACCCCTTAAAACCTTACATCCCCACCCCTTGTGCTTCTCCCTCTGTAGGGTGAGAAGTGTCCCGAAATTTACTCTTTACCCCTTACATCGGAAACTAAGCAATTTAGCGACAAAATAATAACATGAAATTATATTTCTGATAAAATTTATTTGACCCATTTTACTCAAAAGGCGGATCTAGGGGGAGGGGGGGGGTACAAAAATGACGTAATTTTTACCATCAGCTAAAATGGTTAAAAATTTATGGCAAAATTCAAGTTTCGCGCCGGGAAACTTCTCGAAGGCAAATTGTAGCATGCTTTTGACACAAAGACAGTTCTTTAAGTTCAGTCTCGCACATGGGGAGGGAGGTGGTGGTAGAGAGACGTTACTCCCCTTTCATATGTTTTTAAAAGCTATAAAAAGCGAACGATACATATGCGTTGAATCACAGCACATTTTAATTATTATTACAATATAAGTCTTCAAGGACAGTTTTACGCAGGAGGAGAGGATAGGATGTCAAAATCCTTCATAAATTGTTTTTTTTTTTTTTTTTTTTAATAATTATAGAAAGCAAGCGATAAAGGGTCTAACTCACTTTGTATGGTGAATCGGCTCTGAGCACGAATTTTGATTTTTTTTTTTGGCGGAAGTTAGTCCTTATGGTCTGAAACCCTCGTGAAAAAATGTTTAGCTGACCAAAGTAATTCTAATCCCCTCCAGGATGGTGAAACATCGGTTTTCGTTCAAAATTTTTATTCCTGTAAGTTTTCAATTGAATTTGTTCAAACTTGAAGAGATGTAAGCCACCGCGAAGGGCTATCTATGGAAATTTTTTGAAAAATTTTTGAGCTTTTTTTTCCAAGTCAAATGGGCAGTTTAAGATTTCTAATGACCATTTTGGTACCTTCTTTCAGAGGTGTAATTAGGTGTAAAAGAAGTGTGTTATGGTACAATATATATTTTTTTCAGAATTTTCTATACGGATGGAAAACTTTCAAAAATGCGAAAAACTGATTTTTATACCATTTTTTCACCCTTAGACGGGTAAATTTTGGTCAAAACAAATGTTCCTCGTAACATGTTACTAAACACGAAATTTACATCCCTCGTTCAATTTTTATCGAAATTCATTCATTTTTCCTGATTTTTTTTGTTTTAACAAAGTCGTGCTAAAAGTTGAAAATCAACCATTTTCGTTAACGAAAATTCTAAATGAAAAAACTAATCGCAGACTTGTAAACATTTTGAACGAAAACCGATGTTTCACTCCCCTGGAGGGAGTTAGAATTACTTTGGCGAGCTAAAAAATTTTTCACGAGGGTTTTAGACCATAAGAACCAACTTCTGCCAAAAAAATTCAAAGTCCACGCCCAGGGGGCCGATTCACCACACAAAGTGGGGCTAGACCCTTTACGTTGAATCATAGCAAACAGTGCTGCCAATCATATTATTTAATAAGAGTTGAAAATATTAATTTAGTTACGCCCAAATTTGGGGAAAGGGGCGCAGAGAGGCTAAAATGAACAAAATTCTTCATTTTTAAACTAATTGATAAAAAATCTAAAAGTTGTTCCACATATTCAAAAATCTGCTTCCCAGATCAATCAGGAGGGAAGATATGGGGTTTTTTTCCTAATGCTATGGGAGTAGATTGAAATTTGGCGTGTAGATTTAGTATAGGTCCTAGATGTTTCTTTTTGTGAGTCTCAACTTTTCAGATCCATTGCATTCTCCACTGCGTCAAAGAAGTGGTTTTTTGATCAACTTTTCTCCTTTTCTCGAGTTTGTCCCACGCATATCTCCTCTACGCATTGAGAGCTAAGAGATGGGTAGTTGTTCTATGTAAATATGTCTGTTCGGGATTTCAGATTTACCACTACTGAAAAAAAAAAAAACCATCCCAGAAGGCATATTTTTTTCACTCCATGAATGGATAATTTGTACATGTCTTTTACTTCAGGAAAATCAGGCTCAAAAAGAGACAGATTGCAAGGTTTTTTTTTTTAAAAAAATGAGAAATCTGCGTTACAAATTATTTACCTCTTGGATACATTTGAAGAAATAAAAAGAATTAAAAAGTGTACAATTTCAATGTGAGCTGTTTAAAAAAATAGCACTCTTTTCACTACCATTTCAAACAATTATATGCCAATTGCAATTACGTTCATAACTTTTGAACTAGCGAATTTCTCGCTTGATCACTATTCATTCAACTGCTTTCTTTCATCGACCAATTAATCAAAGTCTTCCATGAATTCCCAATAAACTTAAACTTACTCTATCAAAACTCACACAATACGCGCATTGAAAAACAAAAGAAACGAAATTTCGTGTACTAGACCTTCGTACAATATGTGTAGGTGAAGTTGAGCGAACACCTTTGGTATTGAAAAAAAAAAAAAAAAAAAATAGTTCAATGTCATCCAAGGTGCGTATTAAGGTTGACGTATTGTGTACACAACATTTCGGCATTAACGACTTAATTACACAGCACAAGAGGAAAAACGCTTGAAAAACAGACGATGTAAATCCTCATCAAAGCTCATTACAAACAGGCTGTGTTTCCTATGCACTACCCGGGGTACCTCACTTCACCCACACATCTCATTTCTCGAGCATAGCTAAGCGTAAACGGACAAGTGCGCCAATCACGTGCAATTATACTTACACAGTCGTAATACGTCTCATCAGTGAAAAAAAAAAATATATATTTCTTTCGCGCGAAGTATCAAATGACACATTTTTTTTTTTTTGCAAGTGCTACGCATACATATTACATACGCACACCTAATACAAATTAGAGAACCTTAAAAGGCGAAAAATTTCCCAACCATACATCTAATGCTATCAATTTCTATTACCTTGTTTACAGGTGGCGAACAGCGTAGACGCGATGAAATACACGCTCGAATCAACGGCCGAAAAATATCGTTCACCTTATTTACCTCAAACGTCGTTCGCCTTATCGATGTATTCGGCCGATCAAAAATACTTCGAATCAGCCTCCAAAACGTACGGTTACTTGGATCCGGCCTTCACCAAAGCTTACTTCGAGTCATCTAAAATATACGCCGACTCGAATAAAAGCTACATGTCCGAAAACAACGCCAAATTCCCATACCCTCCGCTCGACTTAGGTAAAATGTACAACTCTCCGGACGGATCCAAGCAATCGGTTCATCATACGACTCGGATACCATCCGAAGCTGAACGAAATCAAAACGAATCTAAACCATCGCCTTCGTCGTCTCTATCGTCCAGCGGCCTATCGCCAGGGGCTTGGCATTCGCCTACACCGTCTGTTCCCAGTCTTCTACCTTTGTCGCAATATGTAAATCATAATTCTCATTATCATCAAGGTACTACTAGTACGCCGAATGCCGCCGAATTCAGAAGACCTCTGACAGTTCTATTTTAATTAACAGCTATACCTATGAGCCGAGGTATATAAATAGGTATGCTAACGTACGTCGATCTACATACATAGGTAAATTATCAAGTAATTTTAATCGATATAGACATTGTCAGCGAGCTGTTATCTGAGCCAAAGTCGAATTTTATTATTCTCTTTTTAAATTATTCCGGCGCGGCGACGAAACAGCTACCTACGATTATGTAAAGTGCAATTATTAGCTTGTATTTTTCGTATTATTTACGTATATGATTTTTTTTTCTGTTTTTGTTCTTTTTATTATTATTTTTATCCCTCAAAAAGTTAATGTGTATTATACTGATCTCATTCGTTTTTAAAGTAACGATTTATTTGCGAAGAAAAAAAATTTTATGACGATTTTTTTTTTTTTTTTTTTTTTTACATGTTTTGCTGTTCCATGTTCGTTCTTCTTGTATCGTCAAATTTTATTCTATGTAAATTATTATGTATAACCTAAGTGTCGTGCAATTTTTAATCGTTTCAAAACACTGTTAAAGATTTACATATACCTTTATAATATAGCTTGTAATTTTAGCGGCTGTAATTTCTTTCTCGTATTACTTCTTCCCCCCCCCCCTATTGTTTCATTTTCATGTACCTATTCCATTTTCGTTTCTTTTTACAGCTCATAGAAGATCTCCCATCATAGGAGTATGATTGCATAAATGTATTAATTCCGTATTTTGTTAATTAAATCATTAAAATTTTCGATTCGAGTTCAATTTTTAAGCCTATAGGTACACTGCTTTAAGTCATTATAAGGTAAGGAAGATTGAAACAAATAAAGAAAAAAACATCATCAGGAATGCTGCAAAAGTAACTTTTATGGATGGAGGGGGGGGGGTGGTGGTGCAAAGTTGAACACTAGATTTTTAGAGTGTAACATGCACTGCTTTTTGGAGTCCAACTTCACAAAAATGAAATAAATAGTAGATATATATTTCAACGCATGTGCGAAATTTTACCAAAATTTGATTACTATTAACATGAAAATTACATTTTAGGAATTTTAAATTCGTATAGGTAAGTTTGTAGGCTGAGTAAATTTTTTCCTTTTTTTCTATAAACTTTCTGTATGATGTAAACGTTTTTTACAAACTGTTGCCGCTGGTAAGCGATGTTAGGGGACCACAACACTGCAATACAAACCCCCCTCCCCCACATCAAAACATCGTTTATCAGTTTGATTGTCCTGCAGTGGTGAGTGTGAAATTTAAAAAAAAGCACAAATTCAAATTGCTCTCAGAAAATGATAAGTACATCATATTGTTTGGTCAAAATTTTCTTTCTTTCAAAAATATCAAAATGCAGGCATAGAACAGAGAAAAGTTGAAAAATAAATTTTGGAGCCTATAGGAAGTGACGAGGGTTAAATCAATAGTGAAACATTGAAAACGTGAGAAACGATACTATGGATATCCCTCTGACCTATGTATTCGCTAAATTTCAACTTTTTGAATTAATTAGAATGGAATCGATCATAGAAAAACATCGAAACAAATATTTTTTGGAGTTTGTAGGAGAGAGGATGATGGTAGTGGTTTAGGGTATAACTGGTTGAATATCTACATTACCAACATACTAAATTTTGACTTCCTACATCAATTTGGCGAGCAAGATTGATAGCAGCGAGCAATTGGTGTAAAAACATTTTTTCAATAACGGATCAACATTTTTTGGGAATGTTGTGTAATAGTTTGGAAGTGAAATGGTGCCAATACTAAAAGCAATAGTCCGGGTATTCACTAAGATTGGCCAAATTTTATGTTTTTGGAAATGTATCAACAGTGAGGTCATAACACATGCGAAATGATCTCTTAATGATGTGGTGAAATTTTTCAAACTTACAAAGCTGACTGAAAGTTTGCCAATTTTTAAACGGCTATCGCAGGATAAGTAGGACGATTCACCCTTGGATTTCAAAATTCAAATTTTCAAAGAAACTATTCAGGCACAGGTAAAAAATGATTTTTAAACATATTCGAGATTTTTCATCTCATCATGTAAGGAGGGTAGTGAAAAATACTCTTTTGGAGGAATTTTTACATAGATTTATTTTTCTGGAATGGTAATAGTTCTCAAAAACAGTGTTACCAATGCTAAGAATTTCTTATACATGCAGTAATAATGTCCAGTGAAACGTTTGGCAAAACTTCACAATGAGTAGTACCCGTCAAAACAAGCAAAAAAAGTTATGAAAATTTGCCTATTGTGTAAACTGAAAGGTCCATGATCATTTTTTTTTTTACATATGATGTAAAAAATAAGCAAAAACGTATGTGAAAACAAAAAAAATGTTGCTCCTTCAATTTACACGATAGGCAAATTTTCATAATAACGTTTTTTGTTCGTCTTCACAGCTATTACCCATAGTAAAATTTTGGTAGATGTTTCACTCGACATTGGTACTGCATGTATGAAGAATTTTTAGCACTGGTAACATTGGTTTTGAAAACTAGGCCAGTTTCAGAAAAAATGGTATATGCTATAGAAATCGTTGCATACCAGGATTTTTCAATCATGTTTTTTTTTCGAAAGTTGGAGATGATAATGGAAAAAAAGTTGCGAAATGATGTCAAATGGGCGTGCTAAAAATGTGGGGTCTTTAACTTGACCCTTACCCCCCCCCCCCCACCCCATTATGATTTGAAAATTTAAAATTTACGTGTCTTTTTTTGGGGCTAACGTGTCATAATAGACCACAAGACCAAAAAACAACCTTTTCAGAATTTTTTTTGCTTTTCAGGTATTTTCTGAACGTCGAAAATCACATTTTTCAAGTTTATCTAAGAATGTTGCATCTTAGAAAAAAATATAACTGCACAGACGTAAAATGGTAAAAAAAAAAGTTTCTATTTGATGGAGTTTAATGGTTCACAATACAATTAAGATTTTTATAACTTTCATGTTTACGAGCATCTTGTAATTTTAATGAATTATTTTTCTAATAAACCTAAAAACAAAAAACTCGATTACATCACGAACGATTGATCTTATTAAAAACAAAAATCGCATTATAGATTGAAAATTTCATTTCCTACAATTTTGCTTCCATGTTAATTTTTTCCAAGATACACCCACTTTCAAGTAAATTCAAAAAATATAATTTTCTACAATTAGAAAATCAAACGATTTACAAAACTAACGAATTTCAGATGATCACGATGTATCTCAAGGAGAAAGAAAGGCGAGGGAGACAGCTGTTCCAATTTTTTCAACAATTTAAAAAAAAAAAACAACTCAACTTTGAGGCTCTATAACAGATTTTTTGAGATATGTGAGGATTCTATATTTGGAGATTCATCAAAAATTAGCTAGATTGAAAAATTTGTGTACTGTGCAGCAAAAAGGGACCTAAAGTATCAAATTTTTGAAAGTGATATTTTTCGCTAGAACAATACAGGAAATCAAGGCGGACATTTTGAGGCCTCAATGAGCATCCTCGTTCCGTTTTTCGTCGAGCTAGAGGCATTTGAAGTTAAAAAAAATCATGAAAAGAAATAAAACAAAATGTTGAGAAAATCAAGCTTGAAGTTTAAGCTGTTTTCAACATTTTGTTTTGTTTCTTTTCATGATTTTTCCAACTTCAAATGCCTCTAGCTCGGCGAAAAATGGACCTAGGATGCTCGTCAAGATCTCAAAATATTCGGCTTGATTTTCTTTATAATTCTAGCAAAAATAATCAGACGCTAGCTCAATTAGAGCGACCTGCAGAGGTGAACAATTCATCAAAAACGTTGAAAAAATGTTTTTTTTGGAGCTGTAATGGGATGGGTTGGAGATGGTAAGTCGAGATCTCTAAAAGGCACACCCTGCGCACAAAAATGTTATTTTCTGACCAGAGGTTAGTATTACCCAGTATATAAGCACCATTTACAATTGGTTAATTATTTTCAGAAAATTTTGGCCCGTAGTTGCACCGTGCAACAAAATACAATTTCGCACCAACATGCATTTTACACACGTACCTAGCTACCTATGCACGGATACAAACAGAGAATAATTTGTAAGAGAGCGCAAATTAGGGGCGTGAACTGATTCTTTTATGAAGTAAAAACCTGGTTACAGATAATTTATCTATTCATTGTGAAAGATGATGAGGAAACAGTGGCACGCTATAGCTGACAGATAAATTATACGTTGCCGATGTTTCCTAAGAGAAGACGAAATAGTAACCTGCCAAATCAAAACGACCGTCTTTAAAGAATAAAACCGTCTTAGTTCATGCTCCAGTTATATGATTATCTTTTATATGATGTTTGTATATTGAAAGATGAAACGACCAAGACAAAATAATTTACTCGATTAAAAAATGAAAAAGAAAAAACCAAACACTTATATAGTCGTATAGTTATAACTATTACAAACTGATCATTTATATTATTATAGAATTGTTAGTACAGCGGATTATTATTTTTAATTTTATTTTTCTATCTTACTCCATTGCAACCGCGTAATATGTTATTTTAAAAGGCACATACTGTTGTTGAAAATCACGCAAGTAGTACCTACTCAGTGTTACAAGGTGAGAGAATACGAGCCATAATTGCCCCATACCTAACCTACAGCTTGATCAATCTTAATCGTATTTCTTCACCGTGTATACATTTTAAACTTTACTAATGAAAATGTGGCTAATTTGATATATTTCTTAGTATCATGCTAAACTATTTTGTTTCGCATGTTTAGCTCGCCTCTGTTGGGTACTATTTCTTTTTCGGCCTGTAGCTTTTACTCGTAGGTACGTACACTTTTCCTTCTTTATTTTAATAAAAACCAGTTCATTATTATAGAAGTAGCAAGTGATAACATTAATTACGAAATTACGACGTGTTCATGAAAACACCTATATTAGTTGAGAATATCAAACGGTGCCGTGTCTAATATTTTATACTTTTTGACATCGATTTATTTCAAAAAGCCTATGCATTGCCATACCCTGTACACTCTTGGTGGACTTGAAAAATTTACTGGTTTGGTTACATTTGTACACTTTTAGGTTCTTTTTCCATTACAAGTGGTAGATTAGAGGTGCTTTTTGTGCCAGGAAAAAAAAACGAATTTGTCAACACGAATGTTTCGAGCATGGAGGTACCATGTGTAGAGCACCTAACATGAGTTATTCGTATTTTTGGTATGAAATTAGGGAATTGTTAACCATTTACAATTCAACATTTAATTAATAGTTGAAAATTCCATTAAATGCTACAAAAATAACAGTACGAGAAATTTTGAAAAGGTACTTACACAGATGATTATTTTCAACAAACAGGTAAGTTGCTAGGGTGGGCCAATTTTTTTTTTTAGAAATCTAAAAATAGAGGGGTCACAACAGTTCAGAAATTACCCCAAAATAATGTGGTAAAATCTTTAGCTCCCTAACTCAAATTTTTACACTAGCAAAACTTACTCAAAGTTCAATTTAAAAAAAAAATGGATTTATTATACATATTTGAATTTAAAATGATCATTGGCAACAAATTTTCATTATTACCCTCGCTTTTCAATGATTTTTAAAATAAGTTACGTTTGGAATTCTTCCGAAATTTTCTGAAAAATTATGAAGGAAATTTTTGTTTGAAAAACGTTCATATTTTTCAAGAATTCTTTCACCTAATTAAAAAATTTTTTTCAGAAAATTTTTAGTAAAATAGGTCGAGTACATCCACCTTCCTCCATTTAAAATCAATTTTCCCCACTTTTGCTTTTTTCAGAGATTCTCAATTAGTATTCCAGCATATAAATATACAGTATAAATATTTGAAAAAACGAGAAAAAAATTGAAAATTGCCTTGAAAAGTCTAAAATAGATGGAACGAATCCTGTATAGTAAAATTTTTCTCGAAAAATCATTTTTTCAATTTATAACAAATTCATTTAAAAATGAGTAAAAAAAGACCTTTTTTGAGTGATTTTGAAAAATTGCTTGTGGGAGATAAAATTGAAATATTGCGCTTTATCATCTAAGACTGATGTCATACATCCGTGTCGAAGGGGAGGGGGAAGGGTTACTCAAAACCAATTTTCATTTGTGGTATTTCAGAAAATTATGGAAAAATGCAAAGTGACAATGTAAAATATCGCATTGGTCGTTTGTCGCATTTTATTTTGCTTATTGGTTATTATGGTGGTCTTTTGTCACCATTTCACTTGCTGGTTAAATGGTGTGGTAGTCGTTGGATGCACTTTGATTAGAATTGTTAGCCTTTTGTCACACTACTTTTACTTGTTGATTGTGTGACGCGGTGGGCAAATGGCTCGGTGGTCGTTCGTTTTAGTGCCCTCAGATTTACCTTCAAAATTAATTTTTTTTTAAATTTTTGTCCAATGCCAAAAGTGACTATAGATTTTTTTCTATAATTGGTATATTTTTTCTTTGCATAAACACAACCCTGGTAGTTACCACTGCAGCTTGTGAGTTGAGAGTGCTCTCCCGTTCATTTTAAAACTTTTTAATGAGATGTTCACAATAGCTTTTTCAAAAATTATTCACAAAAAATATAAAGTTACAAATTTTTAGTCATTTTTTTTTAGTTACTTTGTTATATTTTACGAATCACTCGGCCCCACTCTAGACTCGAAAGATATTTGATGTTTCTACTTGAAATATATTCATCATCTCAATGCAAAAGAATTGGCTTTCTTTCAAGAAAAATATCCATGTATGAAGAAATCTATATCAGAGCTCAAATCATTTAAGCTATCCAAGGGGGAAAACTTAGCTACAATATACAGGGCGCTCTATCTGGATAGTGCCTCCTTCATACCACAAGTTGGACTCATGTAACATGAGTTGCCTAAGCAAAACATTGTAGGGGCTAAGCCCTAAGCATTTGAATTTACAATGTCAAGTGATGCGGGGTACCCTGTTACTTCGAGAAAAATTTTTTAATTAGGTTCTTATCAGTTTTTTCAAACAATTTTGTACATTTCACGAACCACATCACCTGCGCCCCTATTATTTTTTTTACCATAAATACTACGTTGTATTTGCCGCACTTTGACATAAACTAGACATCTCTACCGTTTTTAGTTTTCAAATTGAAATTTTTTGATAGTAAAAAATTTCAATTCCTATAGCACAGCCTGTGCAATGTTTTGGATAGGCAACCAAAACTACATGAGTCCAACTCGTGTTGCTCAACTTGTGATATAAAGGAGGCAATATTGAGACGGAACACCGTGTATATCAAATGGAACAAAATCCAGATGTAGAAGGTGTAGATAAGAAAATGCCACCAGTATTGAAAAGAGAACGAGAGTAAATGGAAAGGAAAATTTACCAAGTGAAAAGTAAAACTAACCAAGAATGCGAAAAAATGAAATGAGAATACGTGAAATTTATGCTTGAAAATGGTATGTCAGTGAAAAATTTATTTTCTATTAAGGTAATTCTCCAATAATTGATAACTTACTGGCAGTTAATAATTTTGTCTTTGGAGATGATTTGTGAGACAATCATGAAATCGGTCAACAATGGTATTTTGGATAGCCCATTCAATTTAGAGTAGAACACCAGTATTGTTGAGCCCAGTCGTGAATTGATAATTTTTTTATAGTAACTACTAAAGAGAAGCCCAAATTCTCCGTGTTTTTTTTGGTAAAATCCCAAACATTTTTGTTAAACGTTAGAGTTTAAAATTAATTTTTTTCAAAATTTTTGCAAAATAGTTATCAAAACGGCTTCTATGCAAAAATGATGGAAACAACCTACAAAAAAATTTCACACATCTAGGTTTGTCTGGAGGGAAGGAAAAGAGGTTATCAACTACAACAAAGTGAAAATCGCTTATTTGCCAGTAGTTAATAACTCCAAATATTGTTAAAATTCAATAAAATTTCCCCCCAAAAAATATTAATTTGAGGAACTTTTTTACATTTAAAAATTTGCCATCCGATTCACACCAGAAAATTAAACCAACTTACATCAACTCTTGTAGTTATTAGAAAATTCTCAACCATTAGTGAATTAAATTTTTTACATTTTCCATAGTTGATAGCCTCTGTCCCCCTCACAGTGACATTTCAGGCGGAAAATATTTTTAGGGTAATCAATACTGGTATTTAGATCAATGTAACACCATTTTGAACACTCTTTATGCTATCAACTGCTGGCAAAAGATCTTAAGTTGATTTCGAATTTTTTCTAGGGACAGGTGATTTAGGGGGGGGGGGGAGGTTAAAAACACATGCGATGGATAGATTATACATCAGAGTATAACATATAATTTTTCCACAATTTTTTGATCATTACATGCGGCGCAGTTGATAAAAATGTGAAAAAATTGTGTCTTACCTATCCACTACAGCCACATTATCTTACCAGAATAAAGAGTAAAGATAACTGATTGACGATTCCGATTTTTAGCTAATCAAGATTTTTAAAAATGAAAACAGAATATGCGAAATTGATCAGATGCTCGCAATAGCTTTTTCAAAAGTTATTTACAAAAAATTGAAAGCAAGAAATTTTCAGTCACGCTTTCTTTTATCACTTCATCGCCACTCTTGATTTTCATAACACACATACTCGAGAGTATACACTGTGGTTTAGAGTGAACAGTGATTTTTTTATCATTATCAATTTTTTTCTATGAATTTTCAAAGTGAGCAGTACATTTGTCCAAAAATGAAATTTAGAAAATATAATTTTCTAGTCCCTTCGATTTTTTGGGTATGCGAACTATTATGCATCTAAGTATCATGAATTTACCTATCATTGGTATAAAGGAAGGGAAGTCAATGCGAAACACCCGGTATAAATATGAGAAATTAGTATAGGAATGTTTTTTGTATCATCTTTAAAAGCTCATTTTTTTTCCACAATTTTTCTTCTCTGGTTTACATCAAAAATATGATCTAGATAACTACTACGTAAGAAAAACACGTGAAAATTTTCAAAAGCGCCACACCAAAAACAAACTGCGGAACAATACATAGTTTTATAAAATGACACAATTTCATATACACAGGCAGGCAGGCAGGCAGGCAGGCATTAAAAGGAGCCACTATTGTACGAGTGTATTGGCATGAATAATACTACACATACAAATGCGAGTACCGTGTAGTACGTGAAAAAAGGGACGGAAATAGGTACTGGGCCAAAATAATATGAATAAATTATTCGACTGGAAATTGAAACTTCACCATTTGTATGTGTACCCTTAAGTTGAACGATATATACTTAACTACGCACAACTACGTATACAAATAATGTATATGAATTGGTTGCGCGGCGGATTACCTTCTTAGAGATTTTATCGCGCGTAATGGTATAACCGAACGCAAATTCGCGTTATTAATACGTTATCGATAAATGCATTTTGACAGGTACAATCGAGACGAATCACCGTGATATTTGCATTTTAAATGCACGAACGCTTTTAATATATATTTAATATCCGGCGTAGGAAAAAAAAAAAAAAGGAAAAATTATATTCAACAACAGATTATAATAATTGAATCTTCACGAGTTGTTAATTCGTGTATTTGTCGAAGTAAAGGGGTTAAATGTATCTTTTAACCTCAGGTACCTCTATCTACATTGTGAAAATTGTTATGCAAATACATAATACCTATTTCACGCTTTTATTTTCGGGTCGAACTCGTGTTCTATATTTTGATATTTTATTATAGGCGACGCAACGGATGACGTATTAACCCTGTGTACTTGGGGTGTTACAAATTTTCGATTTAGAATGTTTTCTACGTACCTAAACGTGTGATTTAATTGTAAGATAGTTAAATGAATGTGGAATTAAGGTGGTTAGATATTCATTGGATTATCAATGGTTATTTTGGGGGAAAACTTCGAAGTCTGGAAGGGCTTGCTTTCAAATCTTGGGTGGTAGCCCAGTAAATAAAGCGTTGAATGCGAAAAAGTTAGGCGACAAGCTGAATTTCAGTATAGTGATCCATTTTGATGTCCTAAACACGAATCTGAAAAGTAACCACCTGTCTACCGCGAGCTTACCCCCCAATCTGGTTTTTGACCTATATTTGCCCAAATATTGACCCCCCCCCGTGCAGAAATGAGCTCTATAAAAGTCGATCCACATGAAATTTTCTGTGAAATGGGCCTTCGACAATTTTTGTAAACCAAACAAGAGTGGAGCAACAGTTGAACTAATTAAGGGGTCACACAATTCAAGTGATGATTTTCGAACAAAATGCTTCCTATTATGATGCTTGACTGGAAAAAAATGCTTAGAAGTATCGCTTACCACATATCAACGATAATATGGACAAAGGAGGTCCACCGCTGTTTTTCCTCCTCATTAAAGTTAACATTGACATACGAAACTAGATAGTATTATGAATAATGGGTATGTGCTACGATGTATGCAGCAGGGAGTTTCATCAGATCTTCATCTATTCTACCATTCTGTGGACTCCCTACCTCCTACCTTTTACACATCGTATTAAAAATATGCACAGAAGTAACATTTTAGAAACTGAAATTTTTCATTTGATAAGACCAACAATGACCACCTACACCTCCCTTTTCTTCTTCCATGGTTAATGTTCCGTTTGTAGAAAATTACAATTTATACTACATTAAAATTTTACTGGCCTCGAAAGTTCGATATTTGTGTCCCGAAAAAATATTTAAGTGATTGGATTTCAACAGTGGAGTATGAGACGACGGGTGCCAAAAAAAAGGTGTTTATTGAAGCATGTGATAATGTTCTTTAATTTTTCATCAACTTACGATCTTCGTATAAATTATTAATTTTCTATAGTTGTTTGGTATGTTTTTTTTTCCAGTGTCATAGGATCAAAGACGTTGAAGAAGAACGAACAGTTCTTCTCGAATGTATTGAAAAAGATAAAAATTAGCAGGGGTCGAGAAAAAAGTCGCATTGTCCATTTTGTTCAAAAATATTCAGTCCTCTCAGTAGGCAAATGCTTGCTGTGTCGTTTGTATTTTTTAAATAACCTTCTTCACCGTGCGCTAATAAAAGTAGTCGGGGTAATAAAAATTCAAAAAATTTACTAGGAAAGCAGGATGGTGGCAAATGAATGCCAGGGGTCTTCGTCAGCCACTGACGGCTGGCAGAGTGAAATTTTCACAGAAACTACTTTTCGCTCACCCAGTACAGTTGAAGAAACAGAAAGAATCTGTTCCATATGTTCATTTGCAACTTAACACCCGTGTAAAGTCTTCCTTTTAATTGATACAGCGCATAAAAAAAATTTTCGACTAAAATGCCTGACTTCGCACAACCTTTTCGACATATTCAGCCCCCCCCCCCCAACCCAAGAAAAAATCACAAGTAACTCTTTAAATTAAAATGTTTACAGATAACTTCGAACAAATGTAATTTTAAAAAATGCATTACTTTTGAGTCAATCTTAGTTAAAATGTCCGACTTTGCAGTACCTGGGTGACCATTAGACACCCAAAGATAATGTTATCTATTTCACTTTTTCTGAAACTAAGAAGTTAAAAAGGAATAAATGTTGTGTGTTCAACGTTACTGCCACTTAATTTGAAAATATATACTACAAAGATCAGTACTAGTCAAAAAGAACCTCTTACGAGGGTATCAAATTGAAATTGGATATGATACAATTCCCCTTAACGTATCAATTATTTATTTTTACTCAAATCGTGTTCAACATTTTACATTTAGAACATGCAGTGGAGTGCTCACTTTACTTCAAGTATACATAGTCTCAAATTTACCAAACCAGCAATAATTCAATTTTTGCTGTACTTGAGAACTTGACTACCTCGATTAAAAAAAATATTTGTAATGAATCGCGACTCAATAGGAAACCTTGTGTGTGTGGGGGGGGGATAGCAGAATACATGGTATTGCAATTTTCATTCCAGAACAAGATAATAAGCCAATAGATGAAAATAGTTGACCGAAATGTATGATTAAAAGTATAAATAGATAAGATTGTTCATAATTAATTAAATGCTTAATTTGAGCCAGCTCAGCGCAGTTTTTAGTAACCTTTTAGGATATCTGAACTTACACAAAACATGAGAGAACGATCGAAAAACTATTCTTGAATACACATCGCATAGAAGATTAATACTTCAACGATATTATGTACTGGTATTAGAAATGGTACGTGATGGTGATTCGCGCAATACCCTCAGCCGCCTCTGGAATTACAAAATAAAGTCAATGATGACTTGGCGAATATTTGAAAAACTCTCGAGTCCGTGTGTAAGATCTGTAGGTTCTTAGCCAACACCTGATATGATGGTTAATTGCTCTTCACACAATCGCTAATCATTAAGCCCTCTTTGTTAGCGGCCACGCTAGACAAGTCGGCGGCTTTCTTTATACATTCAATTCATCTCCTACTGAAATTCAACTTTTTATACCTATTGTGCGCTTTGTAAACTACTATTATATTGTGTATTGTACCAGTTTGAATGCTGCTGCAAGAGTTACTTTTTCATCTGAAGATTGAATTGAATTGGAACTCGCAGAGGTACCAATTACTTGAAAGGAAAAGTTGTGTCGGGTTTTCAAGTATTTATACATAAAGATTAAAAAAAAAAAAAAAAAAAAAAAAAAAAAAAAAAAAAAAAAACCGCGATGACAACGAACGCAACTAGGGAAAAGTAACAAAAGTAACATAACTTTTAAAACCATTAGAAAAATTAGGTAATATGAGGTCGTGCCATGGTTTGATGATTTTTTTCCAACTTCTACCCATCTATTGTAATTTTTTTTTTTTTTTTTTTTATGATAATTAAAAGTCAATTTTGTTTTGTAGTTTTGAAAGTAAAATAATATTGCGATGGGATAAAATTTTGTGCTTTGAGAGTATGTACTCGAAGCTATACTCTTGTAAATTGTACTTGTATGTTGGAATGTTGAAAAGTATGTTGATCTGTAATGATGTTCTTTTATCAGATGTATGTCGAACCTGGTTGGAAAAATTAGCTAAATATTCTATATACCTGGATCTACATTTCATTTGTTGCAAAACATGTGCATAAACGGCCTGTGGTCAGTAACATACATTATTTCACATCTTTTGATGAAATGTTTGAATGCCATCGTACCTGCATATAACGCATATAGTTCACAATCATAGGTGGGCCATTTTCTTTGCATAGGGTCCAACTTTTTGGAAAAATACCAAATTGGTTCGCAGTCGCATACTTCACCATTCTGCCCCTTAAACCAGCTCCTACAGCTCCAAATTCAGCTAGAAAGTTGAAAAATTGGTACATACATGTGGTACATAGTAGATGAATTGTGAGCATTTCTTTTTTTTTTTTTGTACACCCATGTCAAATTATTTGTATGTGAAATTTACTCGTACACATTTGAGTTTGAATAACTTCGAATTTTTTCATGGCAAAATTCATTTTTTCAATTGATAAAAGTTGAAATAGATTTTATGTACAGTTTGGATTTAAGCTATTATATTTTAGTAATTTTTTATCAATATTTATCAAGTTGAGATACTTAAAATTTTTATGGCTTTTGTGTTTAATTGAACTTTGTTTATCATATAGTTGTGAAAGCTACATAATAATGTTATGTCAGGAGAGTTAGAATAAAATGTTATAAATTTTTAAAATTTGCAATTTTATGACATGCGTACAACTATTATATGCGATGTATGTTTGAAATTTTTTTAATAATGAGTACTAATCGCAAGATCCCTGACCTACTTCTTTAATATCATCTTAAAGAAAAATAAAATCCCAAAATCGAGGAAAAAATCTGACATAATTCTCATATTCAAGAAAGGTGATCGCCACAATATAAGACAGAAAATCGATTAAGAAAATTATTAAATTTTGAACAACCTTTTGAGCAGGCGG
>FIZR01013979.1:0-13620 GCA_900060175.1 Ferrisia virgata | reverse complement strand
ACCTCCTGTTCCTCTGCCCCAACTTGAAACAAAAAAGACAAACCTTAAACATGCCAGAAAACACCCACTCCATTTCAGATTCCTTCACAGTCATGCAAAAAATCCTCCTCTTAATAAAAGAACTTAACCTCCAGCACCAAATTTCAGTTCTAACCTTTCTGACCCCTTTTAAACACTGGGCGTAAAAATCTCAGAAATTATAAACGCCCAGGATAAAAAAACCATAAAAAAAATTTTAATAGGGTGGCAACTTCCACATTTACACCAAACGACAGTTTATAATAACGAGGCAGGTTTGAAATTTTGTATATTTGCTATATGCGTCGATATAAAATCGTATAATAAAGTCGTACCAACCTTTCGTGGCCTCGTTTCGGGGCTCAGGGTCACACCCCCTCACCACCACAAATTTAAGGCAAAACCGAGGTTGGTGATGCTGGTGTTGTTTTCGCATAAATCGTACATCCTGAGTACAATAGTAAAGCTGTGGTGTAAACATGGGAGGGGCAGGTCCGAGTTTTAACACTTTATCCTCAACAGTGATTTATTCACGTGCGAAAAACCAGTGAAATTCATCATTTTGAAGCTTAGAAATGTGTCAAAATATTCATGTTTGACCCTAGATCTTCTAAATTTAGTAAAATTTTCGCCCTCGATTCGCTCGGACTATATATTTTCAACTTTCTAAAAAAAAAACAATTTGTACCAATTTTGACTGGTATTGAGGGTCGATATTAAAATAATATTCGTCAAATGGCCGAATTTGTGCTCTTTTGAAAATTCCAAACTGGTCTACCACTTTTTGTAATCGTCAAACCTGATGTGTCATGGTATGTATATGCTGGTACAGTGTGAATAAACCCTTACCTAAATTTTTACCCATTTTGGCTGATATTGAGTGTCGATATAGAAATAATTTTCAGCAAATAGCTTTTTTCAACGTATTTTCGAATTTCAAACCGATTTGACTGTGCTCGTAACCAGCAAAAATGGTCTGTCATGGTAAGTATGTACTCGTATAGTGTGAATGCACTCCTGCCATGATTTTTGCCCATTTTGACTCGTATCGTCTTGATTTTGAAGTTTGTGGGGAGGGGTGTTGTTAGGGCCCTAAATCGGGCTCTAGGAGTCGATGATTATTATCTACTATTTGGAGTGTATCTTGGTAACAAATTCTAGAAATTTCAATAAATCGTCATTTGTAGTTGTATTTTTTTTCAATTTCGGTTTTTAGTAGTATCTCGAGTATTTTGACGATTTCGAAGCGATTTGCTGGCCTCTTACAACCGCCCAAAGTAATCTGTAATCATGATTTTATGCAATAATGATGTATAAAAGAAGCTACAGATAAAATTTTGTTCATTTTGGAATCAGCTATTTTTTCAGCATTCGATGACACTTCAACCCCATCTGTCAACCCTTATAGCAACCAATCGATGAGTTTGCCCTTTTGAATTTAAGTTTTGAGGTTACACACGTATCTTGTAATGCCAGTCTCATCCATTTTGCGATCAACTAAGTATTTTGCGCATTTTTCCCTACAGTCAGCCGCCAATCAGCATCTTTGTGCTCCTAAAAACATCCTTTTTCCAAAAATGCTGAAATTGTGCGTTTTAAAATCCGCTAAAAAAATTCGCTCTAGTTTCCAGCAGTCTATTGTACCAAGCACGAATCTCATAAATGGTTTGGATGTATCGAGATTGGTACAAAGTCACCTCTATCATTCGCGAATCGTACAATTTCGGACTTGGAGTCTTAACAGATATATGTATACAAATTGTACGAGTATAGACTTCTAACATCAATCTATATTGTACCTTTGTCTAAAAGCCTACAATTCTTAAATACCGAAGAAATATATGCGTATAAAGATAAACGTCGCGTCGTAGGATAGAGTACTCATGTCAGCGAGTATAATAATAGTCTGCATACATAAATGCTTCAATACCACCAAATAGTACAGGTAGGTGGGGTACAACAAAGAAACAAAAAACATACACACACACCAGCAAACGGTCGACCAAAATGCGAAGGTCAAGAAATACTCTTCGGTAAACATTTTTAAATGTCTCGTCCGCCTTATACACGCTCCTCAGTCCTCTTATGTAAACAAATCGTACACACAATACCAACCCAACAGTTTTACAGGCCTGCATTCGTTCTTTTTTCCTTACAGCTATATATATGTTAACCTAGCACACACTACCGTATGTAGACCAACTATAAATATATAATATGTATAGATATTCTCCGTTTATGTGAAATTCATTTTTATGGTTGGGGTGTACCCAGGGAGCATACCGCATAAAGAAAGGGGCGTCACATGCCACATACATATTTCATTTTTGCGTTCAAAAAATCGCGTATAGGCCTTAGTCGTCGATCGTCAATCTTGCATGTTTTACCTCTGTTGCACATATGTATGCGATCACTTGTACACATAGATATGAACCAAAAACCGAGAGCAAGGGGGGGACATAGAATTTCAACCACGATATCATATTGCTTTCACATACATGTGATGAATTAGTAATAGTTCCTATTTGAAGGAGCTAACCGGGGATTGCACAAAAAATTACAATCATTGCCAAAATTTTGAGATTTAATACATCGTAGCGTGTACTATGCCAAAATTTGCTCTAGAAAAACAAAATAATACCAAAAAAATGAAAGCATCTGCAATATGATGCTTTTTCAGGCTGATTTTCGTGAAATACAGTCGTGAGAATTGAAGATAAGAAGTTTTCAATGGAGTTAAAAAGTTAAAATCCCTAAAAAAAAAACACATCTAGGCTCCTTACTGATTATACATACCTAATTTCAAATTCCTAGCCCAATTTGGAGGAGAGTTATGTGAAAAACAAACATTGGAAATTAGAAAAAAAAACGACAAAAAACCATAAATTTAGGACTGCGAGGGGATGCAATGGAGGTGAAAAGTCGAGACCCCCATAAGGTCGAACTAGGGTCCCTAATTAAAACACATGCCTAATTTCAAGCTCTTAGCGCAATTTGGTAGGGAGTTATGAGAGGAACAAATGCAAAAAATGAGAAAAAAGAACAAAAAAACACATATTTGAAGCTTTGAAGGGGTAAAATGAGGCTGAAAAGTCATAAAAAGACAAATGACAAAAGAAAAAAGGCAGATAAACAATAAAATGCGAAAGACAAAGGAAAAAGGATAAATGAGAAACGACAGAACGCAGAAAAATGATATAAGATGAATGATTTAATTCAAAAGACAATAGGTAAATAAAAGATAAAAGATAAATGATAAAATCCAAAAAACAAAGGAAAAAGGACAAATAAGAAAAGACGGAAGGCAGATAAATGATGAAATCCGAAAGACAAAGGATAAAGGACAAATGAAGAAAGAAAAAAAAGCAGATAAACGATAAAAAATGTATGATAAAATACAAAATACAAAATAAAGGACGAATGACAGAAAAAAAAAACAGATAAACCATTAAGCATAAATGATAAAACCCAAAAAACAATGGATAAAGGATAAATGAGAAAAGATCATAGGCAGATAAATGATAAAATCCAAAAGACAAAGAATAAAAGATAAATGACAAAAGACAAAAGGTAGATAAATGATAAACTCTGAGAGATAAAGGGTAAAAGACAAATGACAAAAAAAAGTAGATAAACGATGAAAAATATATGATAAAATACAAAATACAAAATAAAGGACGAATGACAGAAAAAAAAGACAGATAAACCATTAAACATAAATGATAAACCCCAAAAAACAATGGATAAAGGACAAATGAGAAAAGATCATAGGCAGATAAATGATAAAATCCAAAAGACAAAGAATAAAAGATAAATGACAAAAGACAAAAGGTAGATAAATGATAAACTCTGAGAGATAAAGGGTAAAAGACAAATGACAAAAAAAAGTAGATAAACGATGAAAAATATATGATAAAATACAAAATACAAAATAAAGGACGAATGACAGAAAAAAAAGACAGATAAACCATTAAACATAAATGATAAACCCCAAAAAACAATGGATAAAGGACAAATGAGAAAAGATCATAGGCAGATAAATGATAAAATCCAAAAGACAAAGAATAAAAGACAAATGACAAATAACAAAAAAAAAACAGATAAACGATAAAAAATGTATGATAAAATACAAAATACAGAATAAAGGACGAATGACCAAAAAAAGATAGATAAACCATTAAATATAAATGATAAAACCCAAAAAACAATGGATAAAGGACAAATGAGAAAATATCATAGGCAGATAAATGATAAAATCCAAAAGTCAAAGAATAAAAGACAAAAGGCAGATAACTGATAAAATCCAAAAGACAAAAGGCAGATAAATGATAAATTTCGAGAGACAAAACATAAAAGACAAATGACAAAAAAAACAGATAAACAATAAATGATAAAATCCAAAAGATAAAAGATGATGGCGAATGAGAAAAGACAAAAGGCAGATAAATGATAAAAAATAAATAATGAAGTTCAAAAGATAAAAAGTAGATAAATGAGAAAATCTAAAGTAAAATGAAGGTGAAAAGTTGAGACCCCCAAAAGACACATCTAGAATGCCTACTAAATGTATATACCTAATTTCAACTACCTAGCTCAATTTGGAGGGAAGTTACGCACGAGAAACAAACTTAAAAAATAAAACGACTAAAAACCAACTTTTTCAGGGCTGTGGGGGTGGTTCAATGGAGCTAAAAAATCGGAACCCCCGACAGGCACTCTAGGACCTCAGCATTGTGTATGAAAATATTGAAAGAGTTTTTGGTAACATTATTCTTTCCTTTCGTGAGTTATATTTCATAGTTAAGCATAAATATTAACGAAATTCTGAAAACTTCTATCAAATCAGTCAGTGTGAAATGGAAGCTATTTTTGAATAAAAAATTCCGCTGAAGCCTGAACACTCTTGAAGCCCAAGCTATTCAGAGGATGTATATAAATTAACCAAATTTCTGTAAAAATACATTCTTCGCCCATTAAAACTGAATTTTTCCCAACAAATTTTCGCCCTCGCTTTGCTCGATTATACACAATCTTACCACCAAACTCTTCGTTGATTATGAGAAGAAATACACAGAATTTGAGTTAAAAATTTTATAATTATAGTTTCGATTTTTCGCGGCTTAAAGCCCCATCCTGAAAAAGTCCATGTTACATTCCTGAATATTGTCTCGCAATTTGTTTTGAAAAATATTCAAATAAATTCATTTTTATATCATCGTTTTGAATTTCGTGTGCCTACTAAATAAATGTAAAATTATTCTGACCAGCCTCGGGCTTCACATATTCTTAATCCATGCCTGGTAGCAGGTCTATACTTCTCATAGTCTGGTTATCATTGGCAATATGATCCAGAAAACCAGACTAAAAAGACCCAAATATTGACGGGAGAAAAAAAATTGGAAATATAAAACATATGTTACGTACGTGAGACTATTCTCGGTGGCTTTTCAACGTGGGACCACGTCTGAAAAGAACTAATAAGTCATATTGATATACGAATGTATGCGCTGAATTTCATCTCAGTTTGTTTGTTATTTGGGTGTGTGTGTATGTATCACACTACATTGTACACATAACGATGTCTTGTGTGATGTAGGTCTAGGTACAGGCGAGGTGAGCGTATTTGGGTCTATCGGTCTTTCGTACAAAAAGAGAGAGAGGGTACTGAGAGACGACGAAGAGTGAAGAAACAGGAAGAATGAAACAAGCAGCTATGTTTTTGGGTAAAGGACATGGCCGGACTGAGACAATTAGACGCGATATCTGATACCATCGTGATGTTTTCTTACCATAGGAAGCTACTTGTACGTATCTCCCTAGAACGTGTGTGTATGTTGAGTTGTAGACGCTAGACATACTGTACATAAAATGTGGCTATACTATATGGGTAATGATGATTTACACGTTATAGACATCGATACCAGGAAGAGAAAGAAGCTGATCAATATCATATCGATCTCATTCTTCTCTTTAGGTCGCGTTACAGAACAGAAATAGAATACTTCGTGTGAAGAATGTCATCAAAAAAAGAGAGAGAGAGAGAAAAAGCGAGAATGAATTGATTACAGATGGCACCTGCTTTGCTCTACTATGCTTATTTGACGACTGCCTGTAGAAAGCATACGAAGTATCAGTACGATGGAATCCAATCGAGTTCAACACCGATTACTACAATGATAAAGACGATCTTATCGCCAATACAGGTACTCGGGCTAAGAGGGTATGCGGTGCGTGGTGCATAGATCATCGCGATCGTGATAATATCATAAACGATACAACTAGAATGCAACCGATGCGATGGTGATGGTGAGATCAACCGATGCCAACGTTAATTAACGCTTCGTCATCTCATAACTGTTTAGTTCCACGTACAACTAGATTTTGATAAAGGATGTGGGTATATCGATATCACGCCATCGATATCCCAAGTGTGAGATTTAATAGCCTAGTGTTTAGTAGGGTTTCTCGTTTATTTGAGATCAACTCTCGAGCAATCGTGATACTAAGACGCATACCTACGGGTATGAGATAATGCCAGGTAGCAGCTCAACGAACGAAGGCTAATTAAGTGAATGCTGACCTCGACAGAAGCGTTTTAACTTGTCAGGTGCGTACTGGGTGATGGAAATAAGACGAACGAGACAGTTTTCGTTTCATTAGATCGATACATCGTGATCGATTCGCATGTTTTGCTTCCTGTTGAAAAATAAGGCACACGATCGATCAGCATTGAATGATGCATTTGATGCTTAGTTCAAAATCAGCCGGTAGAAGATGTCAAAACATTAGAAAAATTTTACAGCGAACTGAGGATCAAAATTTACATTTTAATGAATTTAAAGCCACGGGTGAGCATCTTCCTAATGATGCCTAGAAGTTGATTAGAAAGTGGCTTTTTCTCCTACTCCTGGTTCACAAAGCTCATCTTTATTTTTAAATTTTCTGCAAGATCTAAATACCTCATATATTATCAAACAGTCAAAGTCCGCTTCCTACAATTGCAAATTTTCGAAACGCTAATTTGAATATAACGATATCCGAGACATTAATTTATAACATGAAAATCATAGAAGTATATGCATGTAAATTGGAATTTTTCTTAAAATACATATTCATAAAGAAAAGTTCGACATGACATCAAATGAACGTGGTAAAAATTTGGAGTCTTCGATCCAGCCTTTCAAGCCTCAACTCCCCCACAAGTGGTTTAAAATTTCAAAATTACCATAAAAATCTAGAAAAAAAAATCGTTTACACTTTTTTTAATTTTTTGAAATTGAAATGCAATAAGAAACTGGATGAAATCAAAAATTTTTCGAAATAATTTTTTGCTTTTCAGGGAAGGAAAATATTTTTTTCATACTTTCCATCAGAAATAGTGAAATTTTGTCTTATTACTTCGCCATCTTTAACAAATTCAAAACAAAATACTAAGAACTTTTTGAACCGCGAAGAGTAAATATCGAAAGAATATAAGTTCTAATACTTTTTACGTTGTCGATGTCAATTCAACTATTATATTCACTGTTTCTCAACAAATACTTTTTGTCGTACCTCCTCAATATTTCAATTTAAATTCATAAAATCAACCCGGGTCAAGACCAACTGTTGACAGGTCAACCAATGACGAGTCACTTAAGGAATGCGCTATTAAACATCTTTCATTTTCCTCGACATTTCAGCATGAAATCATAAAATCAATCAAGATCAAAGTCAACTAATATTCCTCGACATTTCAAATTGAAATCTTAAAATCAATTCAGGGTTAAGATCAACTATTGATGGGTCAACCGATGACGACATTTCAACCCAAAATCATGAAATCAATCCAGGGTCATGGTCAACTGTAGACAAGTCAAAATCAAAGATAATTAATTTTAATTTGGACATGTCTCAGAGCTGGGGTCATTCAATGGCCAAATTATTAAAATCAATCTAATGTCAAGGTGAGCTGTCGACAGATCACCTTTCAACATCTTTAATTTTCTACAACATTTCAACTTGAAATCATAAAATCAATCAGGGTCAGGGTCAACTAAATTTTCTCAGCATCTTAATTCAAAATCATAAAATCATTTCAGGGTCAAGGTCGATTGCTGACAGGTCAACTATAAACATTTTTAGTTTTCGTCAAAATTTTAACTTGAAATTATGAAATCAATCTAAGCTCACAGTCAACCAATTTTTCTCAAGATTGCAACTTGAGATGATAAAATCAATCCGGAGTCATGGTCAACTTTATATGTACTTCTTCAATTTTTCTTCACATTTAAATTTAAAATGGTGAAATCAATTTGGGGTAAATTCAACTGTTGACAGGTCAACTTTAAACATTCTTAACTTTCTTAAACATTTCAACTAAAAATCAAAAAATCAATTAAGAGTCAAGGTCAACTGTTGGCGGGTCTACTTCAGACATCTTCAACTTTCCCCAACATTTTAACTTAAAATCATAAAATCAATCAGGGTCAAGGTTAACTAATTTTCCTCAACATTTTAACTTAAAATCATAAAATCAATCTTTCATAACATTCAACTTTTTTGTCAAACATAATCCAACTGTTGACGATCAAGATTTTAACAGCCCAGAACAGTTGACCATCTTCTATGTCATCAAAACCCATCCACTGATGTCAGTCCAATGGATGATAGTCCACTGTTGACGGACTTTTGTAGAATGCGCTATTAAACATCTTTCTGTATTAAAAACATTCAAGCTCAAGATCCAATGTTGACGGGTCAACTTCAAACATCTCCAATTTTCTTCAACATTTCAACTTAAAAAAACATAAAATCAATCCTACGTACTTCAAATCTGTCCACTGATATCAATCCAATGATAACTTCACACTGTTGACAGTCCACTAATGTTGTCTAATGATGGCGGCCCATTGTTGACGGACTTTTGTAGAATGCGCTATTAAACAACTTTTGATGTTAATAATGATTATACCTCCTACAAAACAGAAAAAATTGTAAAAATTATTTTACTACGACACATAATACCAAAAAGTTGAAAAAAAAATAGATTTCTATGCAAATTTTGAAATTTTAAACCAAATCGTGAGGGCTGAGGGTCAAATCAGAGGCGCAGCATTTTCATCACGTTCATTTGATATCATTTCGCAATTGTTTTCGCTACCTTTTTCCAACTTTTGGAAAAGAAATTAAAATTAAAACGCCTTAGTGCACATCCAACCATTTTTAATGATGTTTGTACCCCAAAAAATCGATTTCAGGATTTCAGCTTACTTAATGCCTGATTCCAAACGAGGTGTCCATTATTTTAGAAGAATGTAAGGGAGGGGGAGGGGGAATCGTCAAAAACGAAATTACTAGCGTCAGATGATCAAAATTGCCCCGAGAAAAACTACAATAGTCTTCTTTAAATCGAATCATGCTTAGTTTTTGAAGCCCTGAAGTACGAAGTAATGATATGAATCAATTGACCGAAATCTTGGTTGTGGCTCATTCAAGATCCTATACAGCTTTTTCGAGGGTGAAAGTTGTCAAATTTAAAGATTCATATGCAGGAGGAGGAGAAGGACCAAGGCCATGAAGAGGGGGTGGGACTTCAGTACCATCTTTATAACTAAAAAAAAAAAAATAGGTGATATATGAGCTTTTTTGTTTATTTTCTTGTTTTCATACCTTCTTTTCATATATGAGGAGAAAATTTATTGCAGAAAAATCAGGAAGTATTGCTTGGGCGAAGCGAGGGCAAAAATTTTACAAAATCCCAGGAATAAAAGGTCGAAAAATTTTGGCACTGTTAATTTTTAGATTTTCATGAGAACAAAGGAGTGAGGGAGATTCAGAATTTGAGGGGCTTGAGCCCTACCATGTGTACCTCTTTATCTCCTCCGGTGGATACTGCATAAAGATGAACGAATGAGCGCATACTTTTAGCCACTCAACACACACCTAGATCTGCACAATGTGCATCTTTCCTCACAAAAACTTTTCCTCTTCATCATCGTCCCTTTCTCACCATTGAGTTCTATTTAACCGTACGTACGTGAAAATGTACAGATTTTAGGTATTACTATCACATTATAATGGTATATTCGTCGACTTCGATGGTCAACTATATCTCGTATGCGTAGATATTTGGGTATTGTATAATATCGCAGCGAATATTATACCCACTAAAAACCATTTTTCGTGTTAAATGTTCTGTAATAGGAGGTTTATTTTATTGCTTACATATTTTGCGATGTGTAAAACGCGTACGACCTTAGGAAATGGCATTTCTTCGCACACGTTTACATTTTCATAAAAGGAACGTACCGTCCGTCTAACACTCAAATAAAGGGAAGGTAATATTATTCTCCTTTACATTTATTTTTCTTTCTTATTTTTCTTTTTTTTTTTTAAATGATTAAAGGTCTTTTACGGTCAACATCTTGCACTTCTATTGTTGATAAGTATTATTATTATCGATTCATCAGCCCAATCAATTTGACCTACGCTTACTTATACTGACTGGTGTATGAAGAAGGAAGATCTAGGAAGTGCAAGTACATTTTTTATTCGTACGGCTGCCAAGAGCTTCATCAAAACACCTTGAGATACTATTTTCCAATTCATTTCAGCTCACGAAATACCTATTATGCGAATTGGTAAAATCAAGAAAGGAAATATTAATACACATTGAGTATAATTCAAATAAGATTCAAGAAATTACATTATTTTGGGAACCTTCAGCTTCCATTCTACCTTTCTTCTTTGACCTAACAGCTTAAAATGTTGTCCAGTAATTTTTGTCAATTACTTCATCCGCCTCCTTTTTCAAAAAAAATCTTGTAGGCGATAGCCAACAGGCCATGAAATTCATCAAAAATTCAAGAATCTTCACCATAGATAAATTAAGTAGGTATCTGTTTAGGCAAAAATAAATGTTCTTTTTTTTTCAAATAAAATTAACCCCCATCTTTTGTAAGCACACAAAGCAAATACTTTCACTAGGTGCTAAAGAATAATACACAGATAAGAATCTAAAGGTTAGCCCAGATCTGCATGATGTCGATGTGTTCATCTTCGCACGTGTGAAGATGGCACAAGGCAACATGGGTAGTTGGGTACATAGCTTAGCCATAGCCTGCGATTCACTTTAAACTGTTGTAGCCGGATAAATTTTACAAGGACAAAAAAATCATCGAGATTAGAACATCGCAACGAAACCCTAGCTCGTTGCAATGGATGACCAAGCCACTGGTTCTTTTCTAAGGTAACTCTGTAGGAGGCTACCGGATTGTTTTTTATTCTCACCATGAGCCTTATATACCTCGGCGGCGATTATCTATGGCTCGCGTACGTGTGGTTTTTGCAGGCACCCGCAATCAGGCGATATGAAATTTTGCACCACAACCCGCAGAGAGTTACATTCTCATATTATGCTCGAATAACCGGAATAATCGTTTTCGTCAATCACCAAATCGCGTTTCAAATTCCAGATAAGTATATCAATAACAACGAAATTTGGTGTAGATTTTAACCTTACGTCGTGCGCTTCGAATTCACTGCGTTTTTTCAGATAACTTTCATACATTACAAAAATACCTTTAAAAAGCTGAAACCCACCCGAAAACAAAAATTAAAAATGAAAAATTCCACTCAAAAAATAAGATGATATAAATTAAGAAATTGCCAAGCATTATAATGTGTAATGAACGGATATCTTTCACCTTGGAGAATATTTTCAAAATTTGTTTACCTTTCAGTCAACAATTCTTGGATTGTAGTGTAAAAGAGAAAAATTTCTCCAGATATACTATGAATGATTATTTTATAAAAGAAAGATTCATCAGCTGCTAAAAATCAGTTCGTAAACTGGACCCATCTTAGTTTCGCCAAGTTGGCTCCGCTTTACGAATTAATTTCAAAAAAATTTTTAAGCACACCTGAAAAATTGACTATGGAAGGTAAAATTGAAATTTTGAATTCGATTATAGAAAATTGATATCCTGCGTTCATTTCTGGTGTATCTTTCTCAAAAAAAATTTTCTTCATAAGTTTTCAAAGAATTGTAAAAAAAAGTAAAACGTGGCGTTTTTTAAACACCCTTGAAAAAAAAAGGAAAATGGTGAAAATTTGCCAACAATGATAAATTTAGATAGACAAAGATTGTGATATGAGTAACCTACTCCCCCCCTCCTCCCATCATCGGAAGAACTGTTGATGCCCAAAAATATCAAACTACTCTCTCCGAGGACAAATTAATTTCCTCTCCAAAAAATCTATATTTCTCGTCGGAGCACAGTTTCCTGAATTAGAAACAAATGCAAAAGACGTGTGAGCTCGGTCACTCGGTATTCGTGTTTGAAAAAATGAAAAAAATAGAGAAATTTTTTTTCTTAAAGTTTGATGACCACCATTTTGCTTGATTAAGGCATATAGAACGTTTTAAAGTCGTTCAAGCCAAATTTAAGAATTTTTCATTCTTATACCACCATTTTTAGGATCAATTTGAGATCCCTTTTTGATACTAGGAAAACTTTACCGCATCCAAAAAAAGTATACTGATGTCGATTCACATATTTGGTGCTGTAAGGTGGTGTAATCAGGCTGAAAAGTTGAGACCCCCCCCCCCTCGAAAAGAACATCTAAGGTCCCTACTAAATATGCATACCAAATTTCAGCTTCTTAGCTCATTTTGGTGGAAAAATAGGGGAGGAACACTCTCCCTCCCCCACCCCTAATTGTCCTAGGAAGTTGATTTTTGGATATGTTACAGAACTTTGGATTCTCTATCGATTGATTTAAAAAAGAACAATTTTTGTGTTTTTGGTCCCTCAGCAGCCCCTCTCAAAATAACGCAAAAGTGAATTTTGACCCAAGGTCATCCCCAATCATGTATATCTAATCCGCCACCAAACTGAACCGATTTACTGAATCTGAGCGATTTTGGTCAGTATCGAGCAGAGTAAATAATTTCAATGTTTCAGGGGAAAAAATGAAATAAAAAAAGGAAAATTAATACTTAGAACTTTTTGCATGTAAAGTGTAAAACTCGAAAGAATGTAAGTTTTGATATTTTAAATATAATTGGTACAACCGAGTTTAAGGTCTGCTAATTTTCCTCAACATTTCACTGTGAAATCTTAAAATTAATTCAGGGTCAAGGACATCTTTAATTTTTCTCAGCATTTCAACTTAAAATCATAAAATCAACCAGGGTGAAAATCAACTAAATTTTCTCAGAATTCCAAGTCAAAATTATAAAATTATCTGATATTAAGATCAACTCTTGACTGGTCAACTTTTTTTAATTTTCCTTAATATTTGAGCTTAAAATCGTGAAGTCAATCTAGAGTCAAGGTCAACTGTTTAAAGGTCAACATTAAACATCTTTAATTTTAGTCAACATTTCAACTTGAAATCTCAAAATCAATCCAGAGTCAAGGTCAACTGTTGACGGGTTAACAGATGACGACATTTCACCACAAAATCATAAAATCGATTTAACGTTAAAGCCTACTGTTTTGATGAGTCAACTTCAAACATCTCCAATTTACCTCAGTATTTCAACTTAAAATCACAATATCAATCCTTCATAAAATAAGTCCACTGATGTCACATCTCTAATTTTTCTCAACATTT
>FIZR01013978.1:0-18002 GCA_900060175.1 Ferrisia virgata | reverse complement strand
TCTAAACCCCAAAAAAGGCACATATACGACACCCACTTAATCTGCATACCAAATTTCAACCGCTTAGTTTAATTTGGAAGGGCGATAGAAAAAGGATAACCCCGAAGAAAAGAAAAAAAATACCAACGATACTACTTTTTTGAGGCTATGAGGAGCTGCAATGAGGACTAAAAAATTGTAATTCTCAAAAAGTACGTATACAACCCATACTGTATCTACATACCCAATTTTGACACCTCACATCTAAATGGAGGGGAGATATGAGAAGAGCAAACTCAAAATTGAGAAAAATTTCCCCCAAAAAAACTACGTTATCGGATCTGTAACGGATTATTGAAGAGAGGTTGAAAAATCGAAACTTCTAAAAGGCACATTTAAGACCTCCGCTGAATCTGCATACCCGGCCTCAATTCAGAGCGGAGATGGGCAAGAGTGAACTCAAAATGAAGAAAAATTGTCTAAAAAACTACGTATACAAATTTCAATACCCGGGCCTCAGTTCAGAGGGGAGATAGGGGAAGTGCTGACTCAAAATTGAGAAAAATTGTCTAAAAAATTACTTTTTTGAGTCTGTAAAGGGTTGCAAAGGGGCTGAAAAATCGAAACTTGGAAAAAGAAACATTTAGGACCTGCACTGAATTTGCGTACAAAATTTCGATACCGGGCCTCAGTCTGGAGTGAAGATCCGGGTAAGGCAAATTCAAAATTGAGAAAAATAGCCCAAAAAAATTATTTGTATGAAGCTCGCAAGAGGTGCACTGAGGGTGAAAATTCCAAAACCCCAAAACACGCATCTAAAACCCTCCGCAAATGTGCAATCCAAATTTGAATCACGTAGCAGAATTTGGAAGAGTGATATGCGTGGAAATGTGATTTTTTTAAGGTGACAAAAGAGGAGACCTCGCCTCGATCTCACTTTTTAATTGACGTACGAGGCTGATTTTTGGATATGTTGCGCATATTTGAATTTTCTGTCCATTTTTCTTGAAAACAAACCATGTTTACAATTTTTGCTCCTTTACATCCCATCCTCCAAATTTAGAAGGAAAATTGAAGTGTGATCCAAAGTTACTTAATCCATTGCCAGTGTAATCCTATTGGTCCAATTTGAGACGATTAATTGACTTTAAAGTACAGTGGAGTGGAGGGGGAAGGAATAAATACAAAAAAATATCTGACGAGCTTAAAATGATGCCTATGGTTTTCTTGGCCCTCAAAAGGAATTTTTTCGATATTACCCCTTTCATCCTCTACAGGTTGAGTAGTCTGTAATAGTCTTGTTTTCATTGACAACATAACGTTCTAGAAAATCAGATTACAAATTCCAAAGAACGTAATTATTTTTCCGAAACGCTTCATCAACTGCGGATCAATTTGCTGTAGCATTCTTCTGAATACACACGAAACTCGTGCATTTCACGCGACATCGACATGTGATTAATTCCTCGAATAGCTTCGTGCTTGACTAAGCAGAACTTTCAATAAGATGATAAAAATTCACCCGTATGCTAGTGTACAGACCTACGTGTAATTTCGTATGTATCCTTAATAAGACGATTATTTCGTTCAATCTTCCTCGAACAACTTTCTTGGATTAACACGGCCTTACCTAAGGGGTAGTTCAAAACTTAATCTTGTTATAAGGCTTTTTTGGACAACTTGTCATTCTGATAGGTCTATCTATGTTTATACGCTTTTAATGTAATAATTAATAGATTATTTACCGTTCAGTATTACTCACCTTATTTGCATAGAATCTAATGTAAAACTCATATGTGGCAGGTATAATGTAAATTTGAAATTTTTATATTTCAGGTTTATCAAGAAATATACCCTATAGCGACATATGTATCATTAGTGGAATTGATATTCATCTTTCTATTGACTGACTGGCTACGGTATCGACCTGTGATATTTGTAAATGCTGTTAGCTATATTGCCATGATGGTGATGCTGATCTGGTTTAGGACTTCTGGGGCGATGAAGGTATGTGTATAAATCTTCATTCTACCTGAACAAAAAAAAAAAAAGGCACACATCGTATAATAAGTATACGAGATCTAGTAAATGACGTATATTCGTTTTCGTATCGTATGGTACGTACGCTACGTAAGTAAGCATAATATGCATTCAATGTTGTCGAATGTCGACATAGTAACAATGCGGATAATTTCACACTCGGTAAAATATTCCAATCACGCGACTGTAATTTTAATTCGTATCTCGTTGGATGCGATGAATTGCAAAAAATAAAAAAATAAAAACTAGCGAAAAAGGATAAGAAATAAGGTACATTTAAAATATACATATTATTAATATAGGTAGGTATTGCGCGTAAAAAAAATAATAAAATGCGTAGAAGGCAGCGTATTACATATGTGTACATATATATATATATATGTACTTAGTTTATATACTTAATTCGTGTGGGTTAGGTAGGTTTTTTTTTGTCACTTTATTTTAGGCCATAGGTTATATTATATCTAAAGTTGACGTCGTGTATCCGTTAAATAATCGTGCGACTCTTATAAGTTCGTTTAACTTTGTGGATTGTTTATATGTATTTTGTAATAGGGTAGGTACTTATAAATAATGAAAGAACAAGAGTGCATGTAGGCTCTAGTTAGTAGATCATTAATCATTATTCTGTATCTGTACGGATTCTGGCGAATTGAAATTCAAAACATGGTTCGTCCAATTGTCTGTTTACAGCTGTGATTGAACTTGACTATTGTGTATTCATAATACTATTTGTACCGTTCGGTGCGTGTGTAGGTAAATTTGGACGACAAGGCTGAACTTGAAAGTTGTACAGAGCCTACATTATCATTCGAATCAACCTTTGATATCAGTTCAGAAATTTTATAGGTTTTTAAGATCATTTTCACGATATTCGTAGATCTGTCATTGGCCTCTGTTTAGCAAATTCAAAAGGAAACATTCTAGATCAATATGTAAAACATATCCGTGTCAACATTTTGACATAAAATGCTAAAATCAGTCAATCATTTGTTATTGCGAGTTTTCGATCAAAAACCTTTACTCTTCTCTTCACTCCAGTTTGACAATTATTTTCTAACAAGATGAAGATTGCACAATCATCCATCCTCCCGAGTTTCTTTTATCAAGAACTTTAATCCATAAGTCGAAAATTTTTTTCATTATTTTTTCAATTATTTTAACTATTTGATTTTTTTTGATTTTTTTGATTTTTTTAATGAGACATTTGTATCAACATTTCTACCTAAAGTACAAAAGTTATCAATTTTTTTTATTTTTCAAATTTTTTAATTTTTCCAACTTTTTGATTTTTTAAATTATTTTTATTTTTTATTTTTTTATAACTTATTTCTTTATTTTTCAATTTTTTTGTTTTTTTAAAAATATTTTTAATTATTTTTATTTTTTTGTTTTTTTAATAACTTGTTTTTTTTTCAATTTTTTTTACTTTACTTTTTTTTAATTGGACATTTATGTCAACATTTTGACAGTGAGTGCAAAAATCATCAATTTTTCTTAATTTTCAAATTTTTTATTTATATAATTTTATATTTTTAATTGTTTTTATTTTTTATTTTTTTTAATAATTTGTTTTTTTATTTTTCAATTTTTTTCAATATTTTTAAGTATTTTTATTTTTATTTTTTTAATAGTTTGTTTTTTTATTTTTCAATTTTTTTGTTTTTTTTATATTATTCAATTTTTTTATTAATTTTTTTTATTTTTCAATTTTTTTAATTGGACATTCATTTCAACATTTTGACAGTGAGTGCAAAAATTCATAAATTTTTCTTAATTTTTCTAAATATTTTATTTTTATAATTTTACAACATCAAAGTCAACATTTCAACATCAAGTGCAAAAGTCATCAATTCGTTTTCAAAACTTTTCAAATTTTTTTTTAATGATTTATAATAATCTTTCATCGAGAGTTTTTGATCAAAAACGAAAATTAGTAACACCAAAAACATTACATCTTCACAAAATATCTCCATGTCAAAATCAATCTAACTGGTTTGAATTCTGCCCAAAGATAAAATAGGGAAGGGCAGATAAATCAAAGTAGAAACTACAAAAAAGTAGAACTCTGAATATCATTCTGGTCTATGTACAACAGGAGATCAATATTCATAGAGAAAAATTTCAAGTCCAGAAAAAAGTAAGGATTTTTGTGAAAATCTGGATAGGGCAGCTGGTTGGGGGGGGGGGTGGAAAAACCGAATATGACTGGGAAAATTGACAACGATGAACCTCTTTCGAGACAAACTGGTTTTATTTTTCCACTATGTTTGTATTTTCGTAATAATTCGTATAGAGCTGATTTTTGGAGCGCAGAACACAAGTAACACCCTGAAAATTAAATATGGCAGATGAACCAGTTTTTAAAAAGAACCAGTTTATCAACAAATTAATCAGCATTCGCAAAAAATTTTTGAAAATTCGTAATCAGCCATGTTTTGTGACATTAAAAACAAATTTATTCCTAAAATTGGTTTCAGGTGAACTAGTAATGAGATAAACTGGTTTCGTTTTCGACATTTGAACAGATTTATCTGAAATTTAGTATGTAACTGTTTTTTGGGGTGTAGAAAACGAATACGGTAGGGTTTATAGTGTTCTGAATAGCAAATTTTAATGTCTCCAGTTTCTTTTTGTTTTTGATGAACTAGGTTATTTCAAAACTGGTTCATCTGTGAAAGTTTTTATAGTCAAATATATTTTTTAGCGTATAAAAAGATAGTAGTCTACCAATTTTCATGAAAATCCGGGTAGATTTTCAAAATTAAACCAGTTCATCTTACCATTGGTTTGCCCAAAATCATTTTTAGGAATGAATTCATTTTTAGCATCCCAAACCACGGCTGCTTCCGAATTAAATTTTTTTTTTCATTTATTGATAAACTGGTTCATTTCAAAACCGGTTTATCTGCGATAGTTTTTAGTCAGTTTCGTTTTCAGTGTATCCAAAAATAGTAAAATACCAATTTTCGCAAAAATTTGCAAAATTAAACCGGTTTATCCTGAAATCAGTTCTTTAGCGACGATTTTTACATTCAGATTCCTATTCTACGCCCCAAAAGCAGTTCTATACCAATTTTTATAAAAATGCAGACATTTGAAATCAAACCGGTTTATCTCGAAACTGGTTCATGTTCGTAAAATTTTACGGTCATATTCGTTTTCTAATTTTCAAAAAAATAGCTGCACACCGATTTTCACAAAATTTTAAGGTATGTCGTTTTCGAAAGAATATCCCATTTTTCGGCTTGATTTTCTGGTTTATTTTAACGTCCTCTCTCCCCTCCTTAAGACTAACCACAGCTGAATACTGATCAAAGCCCAATAGATGTAGATCGCCAGCAAATTAGATATGTATGAAGGAGGACGATTTTGGGCCAAAATTCAGTGATGGAAAAATTATAGGGAGGGTGTGTTGAGGGGCCTTTGTATGCAGATTTAGTATAGGTTCTAGATGAGCTTTTTGCGGGTTTCGACTTTTCAGCCTCATTGCACCCCCTTATCAACCCTAAAAAAGTTGTTTTTTGTCGATTTTTCTTATTTTTTTAGTTTTTTCTTCGCACCTCCCCTCCCCGCCGGTCTTGATTGGTTTAGGAACTTTAAATTTTGTATGTAGATGTAGTATGGGTACTACATGTGCTTTTTGGTGGAATTGACGTTTTAACCCCATTGCATCTCCCTCGCCCCATGCTTACCACTGGTTATCACAATTACAATATTTCACGAAAATCAGGCTGAAAAAACATTGCGAAACGATGCTTCTTTTTCAATTAGGTAATTTTTTACCAGTGAGGAAGATAAGTAGAAGTATGAAAAATCACCTGAAATTGTCGAAATGGTCACTCAGAATCACTGAACAATCACACGGATTTTTTGTATGGATTTCTCCCCACCTTACTCCTCCCCTCATAGTCCGTTATTTATCTCGGCCAGTGGTCCTAAAGTACATTCAAAGGCAAGGCTTTCCTATGAAGAATCGTGCTACGTATCACATGTTCATGGAGTGAAAAAAAATTCAAAAATGTGCCCAATAGTTATGCTCGTTTTGAAGCTAAAAATTACTTTTAATGGTTCCAATAATTCTGCGTCATATTTTAGTCAAATTAATCTATAAATAATTAAAAGATCTTTTTTCAATTGATATCGCAAAGAATTTTATTTTGATGATCATACCAAAAATACTGATCAAGATATCCGTATCAAGTTTTTTTTAGTAATTTTTAATTGAAATTGATTGGTTCGCAATTCGCGTCAGGATTAAGTCTTTTTGCCGTCTTTAAACTTGTTATTATGAGTGATTAGCGAAGACTGAGGAGAGCAGAGCTGTTTTAAAATTTTTAATTAGCTAATATTACAACGAATGAACAAAGAAATTACACAAACGGAGAAAAACGTTGGCAAAATTGGATATTTAAAAAAAAAAAATATTCATCACTAAACCAGTTTCCAGAGAAATTTAGCAAAATCGAAAAATTTTTCTTGAAAAGTGTATCTCGTCCACTTCCTTTGGAAAAACATCGTGACCTTGTCCCCTATTCAACTTTCATTAAGGCTACTGTTTCACCCATCCTGCCATCCCCCTCCTTCTACCTTCTTACTAATAAGGCAATGCCGAAAACGATAAAACTGTGTCATATTGTCATGAGGCGTCGATACCAGACCAGACCAGGCCAGGCCATATGGTTTCCATTTTATTAAAATCTCAACATAGCGTGATAACGCGATGAATGATAAGTAGTACCTTGGGCCTAGGCTACCTACCTAGATACAAGAGAGAGAAACTACATATTCATGGTAACTGTATAACTTGACGCAGATAAAATGCGTACCATACGCATAATCTCAGCGCCAGTTATTTATGTTACTCTCATACGCACTTATTTGTATCCATCCCAGGAGGTCTTTTGTCTTCGGATAAGAAGAACGGTGAAAAAAAAAAAGAAAAAGAAAAACGAGCTTCTAAAAAAAAAATCTCGAATCAGTGTGACGTTAATGTTGAAAAAAGAAAGAAAGAAAAAAAAAAGAAAACTCGAGCCATTATATTAGCTTAATAGAACTAATTAAGTGAAATAAGTATTTAAAGTTTTAATTCGAATAGAAATGAAGCGAGTATAATTTCATTTTCGACATTGTAATCGAATAATTTAATTTTTTCGCCTCGTTAATTTCTCTCTACGTAAGTGCTTTAAACGTGTGGGACGTGGATTTGTAGGTATTATCTTCGCAGTTTTTTTATCATTTTAATTAAATTAAAACTGCAGTAGCTACGCGGAAAGGAAAGGTATTTTGGTTAAATTACGTAAGTAGGTAAATTCTTGACCCCTTAGAAATGTGGGGTTTTGCCATTGCGAATGAATTATAACACCTAATGGCAAAAATATGTTGTTTTTTTCTTATCTATAAGCGTTTGGTACTTGAGTAGGTAGATTAATTAACAATAAGCAGGTACCTAGCAATCCTACCTATTAAAAATCGTATACATTGTAGCTGTTTATGATAAATTGATTATTTTATAGGTAATGGAGTTGTGTTTTGGTACAATGATGTCGACCGAAGTGGCATATTATACTTACATATACACCAAAGTTGGCAAAGAACATTACCAGGCAGTTACCAGTTATTTAAGGACATCTTCTTTATTGGGACGATGCTTCGGGTGCATCTTTGGACAAATTTTATACGTGAAAAATATACTAAACATGGTGCAATTATGCTACGTACAACTTTTCGGTTAGTATTATGATTTCGAATTAATTAATAATATACGAGTATTATGTGTGTTTTAACATAGTCTATACCTTCTATTGCTTATACGAATCTTGAAAAAAAAAAAAAAAAAAATTATACAATTTTCTAAATACGACGTACTCGCTCGTACATATGCAATATTGCGGATATTTTTTTCATCTGCATATGTACAAGTCACATTTATATTTTACCATAATAAGTACAAAATGGACCCAAAGGTTACATCAATTAGGTCATAATGTGACGTAGCATTAAACATTTTATTCATATTATTCTACTAACGAACAAATAAAACTCGTCAACTAGTCACGATAGAATAAACGTCGAGAATAGAGAAATTTTACACATCGAATAAACGTAGCAGAAAATTAGTAGGGTCATAATGGGTGGTATAATTGGGTGGTCACCTGGGTTGACAATTTTTGATCAATTTTTGATGTCAGAGAGTACCGGCTAAAATGTAGGAAAAATTTAGCACATTTTTTTGAGTATAAATGATTTTTTATTATTTTTTTTTCTCATTGACCAACGTATAAACAAATAAAATATAATCTTGAAGTATGAATATTATTGATCAAATTCAGCTGATAAAAGTATTATTACAAAATATCGAGGTTACAACATGTATTTACTTTTTCCAATAATAAGTAATTAATTAATATGTATTTACGAAAATTCGAAATTTTTGATCTTTAAACTTTGGATTAGGCTAATACGCTGCATTTTGTTAAATTATCTCCCTGAAATACTATTACTCGCCGTGTGTTCAGTTGTAGCCATTAAAGTTTTAATTTCCCCCTTTTTTTTTGTTGAAAATCTGCATCCAACGTTATCACATAAATGCAAAGCTGATATAAGGTGTCCAAGGGGGTTCTAGAGTCTCGCCAATTTGACTTGAAATTTTGAAAATTCTTAAAATATTGGAAAAAATTGCAATTAGTCAGCATGTTTTACATTTGGAGCGATTTTTTGAACTTTTATCATAATAATTTTCACGTAAGATTTTTGGAACCCCCGCGTAAAGTTACAAACATCTTGATAGTTTGAAATGGTTGTGATGTGAGCATATTAAAAAAAAAATCGAAAACATGAAAATTTTTCCAATTTGAAATTTTGCGCTCCTTTTTGGATAATACTTGAAATTTTGAATGGTATCGATATAAGAAAGTCAAATTACCTGTATTTCAAACAATCCTTCAAAAATATTATCAAATTTAGAATTTCCCTTCCTCTTCTGAAGCCACTATCCGAACTGGAGTCATATCAGTACTGTATTTGAAGTAAGGAAAGTCATATTACTTACATTTCGACACTCAACTCGAAAATATCATTGTTCTTAGACTGTGTCTCCATCCTTTTGGGATCCTTAAAGGGGTTTAGAATTGCATCGTTACTGGATTCGGATCCGCAAGGTCAGAATTACATATATTTCGATACCCCACTCAAAAATATCATCAATTTTGAATTTTGTTCATCCCCCCAATGGAGCCCCAAAGAAGTTGAAGAGTTACATCATAACCCGATCCAGAATCACAGGTTCAAATTATCTATATTTTGACACCCCACTCGAAATATTGTCAACTTGACAGTTCATACCTCCCCCCCCCGGGGTTACTAAATTGGTTTAAAAGTCCAATTATTACCAGATTCGAAATCACAAGCTCAAATTATCAATATCTCGATACCCCACTTGAAAATATTTTCAATTTTGGACCTTATCCGTATTATTTTAGGGCTGAATCACAAGGTCAAATTATCTATTCACATTTCGATACCCCACTCAGAAATATTGTAAATTTTAAAATTCAACCCTCCTCCTGTGGGGCTCTAAAGAAATTTAAGAGTCATATCATTACAAGATTTAGGATCGGAAGGTCAAATTTCCTATGTTTCAATATCCCACTCGAAAACATCGTTAATTTTTAAATTTGTTCCTCCCTCAATAGGGCCCCAAAGAGGTTTAATAGTTATATTAACCCGATCCAGAATCACGGGTTCAAATTATCTATATTTTGATACCCCACTCGAAATTTTGTCAACTTGAGAGTTCACCCCTTTCAACCTGAGGTCCTAAACCGGTTTAAAAGTCCAATTATTACCAGATTATTGTCAATTTTGGTCCTTATTCTTATGCTTTTAGGACTCCTATAGGAACTGGAGTCATATCAGTGCTAGATTCAGAATTACAAGACCAAATTGCCCATATTTTAATACCCTACTCAAAAATATTGGCGATTTTGGACTTCGTCCACATCGTCATGGGACCTCTACGAAAATTAGAGTCATATTCGTACTAAATTCAGAATTATGAGGTCAAATCACCCTTATTTTGATATCTCATACAAAAAAGTTTTCAATTTTGGACGGTCTCCAATGAAATATATAATCGCGATAGTTTAAAAAATATACTCTGGAGCTTCCCCTCCCCTCCCCGCAAAGACCCAACGTCCTTGTATGTCAGATTTCAAAATTTTGAATAGCTATTTTTTCTACGCTACACTAACGCTTCCAGTGTCCTTATAATGGGCTAAATAAAAGCAACCTATATCCCTGAAATTTTACGAATTTTTTTGAAAAAGTTGACCAAGGAAAAAATGAACTAAAGAGATTAAATTATCGTTGTGAGACAAATTGGTAACTGCTGTACCCTCACAATTTCTCTATTTCCAAAAACATAATAAGATTCAGCCCACTTGAGTGCACAACTTACACTTGTTAGGGAGTTGGATACCAAATTACGTTGCTGAATTTTCAAACGTACTCGTATTATTTCTAATTTTCCTCTCGGATTATTCCTTAGACTCTAAATAAACTTTCACAGATAAAGCTACAGGTTACTTGGCCAAATAGCATTTGATAAGAGAAGAGTGCACCACTTACCCGTATAATGAAAACTTTTCAATTAAGAAACAACGGAATTTAACTTATCTGCCATTGCAATTACATTTACCTTGGTGCCAAACGGAATGAATGAATCGAAGTACAAGAGGTGGAGGGAAGTATTACGATAACGTTGATATACGTCAGTTACCAAGTTCATGTCGACGATTAATTAAAATTTTTCAATTCAATAATAGTCGCTTGTTTAAAAAAAAAAATTATTGCATTTTGATGAAGATTATAAAGACGTGTAAGTACCTACATACTTTGAGATTTTGCTCAATTCAATTCAGAAATTTTACTTATTTAAACTGCGCTGCGTGATAAAGAAGGGTAAAAGATTAAAGGATTATCATTATATTGTGCATAAGTACTTATTTTGAAGTTTAAGAAACGATTAAGTATTCGTATTCGTCGTTCTAATTGTAATTTAATTTTTTTTTTTTTTATTAATTTCAGGTGCAGTCGTGACGTTTATTTGGGCATTCCTATTACCGCCTGTTAAAACTAGTCTTTATTTTTATAGATATGATAATACGATTTTAGATAAAGCCGAAGGTAAACCTGTAGTGGTCGGCAATGGCGATTTGAACAGCGCTGAAAATGGTTTGTTTCATTCGTTCTGTATTTTACTTACCCCTAAGTTACGTATTTTGTTTTTGCGGAGGGTGAGATAAGTTTTGAGCTCAATTTTATATGTAGCATATCTTCGTCGGTTCAATTGTTCTTTTGCATTTTACTTTTCCATACAAGATGTCTCGTGAGCATTTTTAACAGTTATTCCACACCCAGGGAGGAAGAGAGTCTCATTCAACTCTTCTTGTATGAAAAAATAAGTCACAAGAAATTATTCGATAGGTCTCATGCTCGTATTATCTCATAAATAGGATTCTTCAATCACTGCCTACATGCTTATTGTCAAAGTTCTGTTCCCTATGCTACAGAAGTTGCCTAATCGCTACTAGTTAGGCAGTTTGAAGTTATGGTTTTACACAGAGTTTCGTCGTACTCCTGCCAGTAAAGACTGGTCCACCCACAAGCGTATGAAGGGCGAGACCAATAATACTATTTTGAGACATGCCAGATATCTGCTATTTTGTTTTTTTTTTTTTTTTTAGGAGAGATTAAATTTGTGAACTGGGTTTGATTCGGATTCAATTCGCTGAAATCCGGGAAATAGTCTTGTCAGATATGTATAAGTGGGAATGACCTGTGGTCAAAATTCAGTTTGTCCAAGTTTGGAGGTGTAGGGGTTGAAGAAAACCAATCAAAAAGTAACAGTCATCACGACCATCCTGTACCTTCTTCACTGCTACAACGAACGACTGATCGCAATCGCATTTTTATCGTATTAGCCCACTTCGTAGGAGATCTTCCTTTACCTATTAAAATATGTGCTTTACAAAAGAGAATGTATTTTTCTAGATTCTCTTCATTTCATCTGGTCATACGTCCAACATACCACACGATACCTTACTCGTGTGGAGCACTTGGTCTTACTCGCACCTCCACTTCTTCTACAATCGATTGATTCGTTTTTTGCGCTGTCCGTGGGATCTTCAGCATTCTTCTCCAGACCTGCATCTCAAAGACATCTATTCTTCTCTTATCATCCGTTTTTAATACCCATGCTTCTGCTGCGTACAAAGATGTAGGAAACGCCACAGTTGTGATTCAGCTCTTCCTTCTCTCCTTGGATATCTCAGGTTACATATGCCATTCCGTAATCAGGTCATTACTGATTTTACCAATGCAATTTGGCACCTTATTTCTGCCAAAGATCCGTCATTATTCGTTTTTGAACCAATCGATAGGGAATTAAAAGTTGTATAACATGAAACTAAGAACATAACCAAGTTTACAAAACAAATTTCAACCCTCTAGCTCATTTCAAAATAAGAAAAAACGACCAGAAAAATACATTTTCGGGTATGTGAGGGCATGCAGTAGGGCTAAGAAGTCTCCCTTAAAAACACATCTAGAATCGGTAATAAATATATATATCAAAGTTCAACCCAAAACTTTAATTTGAAAGGAAGATATGAATGGAAAAGCCTTTTTTCAATATCAAAAAGCAAAAAATCCCTCATCCCCCATATCCCCCCTACTGATTGACTTGGGATGCTGTTTTTTTTTAATATATTATGCAACTTTTAATTTTTCAGTTGGCTTAAAAAGAAACAATTCTGACATTTTTGCCCTTCAGCACCCTCTCCCCTAAATTTGGATGTGACTGAATTTTCATCCGAGGTCATTTCTGCTCAAAAACATCAAATCCGCCACCAATTTAAGTCTACCGCCCAAATTTGATCAATTTTGATCGATAACGAGCTGAGCAAATGATTTTTTGTTTCGAGGGGGGGGGGGGAGGAATAAACAGAATAAATAGTAAAAACATTTTGTCTCGCATGTTACAATTTTCAACTATCAAATAACAACTAACACCAGACTTATTAGAGGGTTCTCATCCTAAATTTTTGAACATTGATTTTTTTCATCAATCATTGGCATTTCAACTTTTTACCTGATATAATCCAACTACATGTCATCTAATGAATCCGAAACATACAAGTACCTACAATTCAAAACCTGTTAGAATTTTACCTCCCCCTGCCCTAGCATAAGTCCAAATTTCAACCGTGATTTTTTTTTGGCATTCAGAATTTTGGAAAACTGCTTGATATTTTTTTTTTTTTGTAAGGATCAACTTTTTCGTCAAACATAATTCAATTGTTGATGGTCCAGATCTGTCAACACTTGATCGTTAGCAGTTGATGTTAAGTAGTGGATTGTCAAGAGTTGGTGAACAATTGTGGACCATTAACCTTCGCACCAAAAGGATTTGGACTGTCAACTCTTGATGGCCAAAATCCCACAATACTTGACCATCAATAGTTGATAGTCAACTGTAGACTGTCAGAAGTTGACTGAAAGTAGTGGACCATCAAGATTTGCACTGTCAACAGTTGACTATTAATATCCGGACTACCAGTATCTTGATTGTCAACTCAAAAGCTTAGCATTTTTTAAAAATAATAATCAACTTTTTCGTCAAACGTAATCCCATTGTTAGCAGTTAAGATCTGTCAACACTTGATTGTTAGCAGTTGATGGTCAACAGTGGACTGTCAAGAGTTGACCAACGATTGTATACCATCAACGTCTGCACTATCAATATTTTTACTGTCAATTCTTGATGGTCCAAATCCCAACAACACTCGACCATCCATAGTTGATAATCAACTGCGGCCTGTCAATAGTAGACCATCAAGATCTGGACTACCAACATCTTGAATGCCACTTCAAATGTTAAGCAAAATATGCAATGGAAATTTTCAAAATTTTTTATGCTTTCCCTTCCCCGATTCCAGGAGATCCAAAAATCATCTGAAGTGACGTAGCTGTTAAAAGATTTGTGATTTCTTTCTAAAATTAGAAATTTAAAAAATTGCTTAACATTTTTTCATTACAATTAACTTTTTTGTCAAACATAATTCAACTGTTGACGATTTAGATGTTGACAGCTCAGAACAGTTAACCATCAATGTTAAGGCCATCAACATCCAGTCTATAAAAATTAACATCGAAAGATGTTTAATAGCACATTCTACAAAAGTACGTCAACAGTTGACCGTCATCATTGGACAACATTAGTGGACTATCAACAGTACAACGTCATCTTTGAACTGATATCAGCGGACAGATTTTTATGGCCTGGAATGGCATCAGTGGACGGATTTTATGAAAGATTCATTTTATGATTTTAAGATGAAATGTTGAGGAAAATTAGAGATGCTTAAAGTTGACCTGTCAACAGTGGATCTTGACCTTAAATTGATTTTTTTGAACACTTCGGATTCTGATCGTCCACTGGTAATGGTCCTTTATTAAGGAGAAAATGTTGAGCAAATTTTTAAAATTCTTCATGTTATTATTTCCTTAGTTCCAGTAGAAGTTTAAATTTCATCTGAAGTGGCATAATTTTAAAAAATTTATAACTTTTTTTTAACAATAGGAATTTTGAAAATTGCGTAGCATTTTTTTCATGTCATTTGACTTTTTTGTCGAACATAATGAAACTATTGATGATTCAGATGTTAACAGCCCAAAACAGTTGGCCATCAATGTTAAGGTCATCAACATCCAAGTCATCAAAATCTGAACAATCCGGATTTTGATGGTCAACTGTGGAATGTGCTATTACACATCTTTTAATTTTAATATATTGACATGGCCAAAAATGGTCTCAATGGTCTTCTAGGACTACAAAACTTATTACGTTAATAAATCTTCCTCCCTCCCCATCCATCCTCTGTCAGTTGATAGATTGTAATATCCTGGTTTTCATAGACAATATTACACAAAAAATCAGACTAAAAATAGTTATTTCCATTCTTTTTCCTCCGCTCAGGATATTCGCCAACATTAAAGAAAGTCTCTAGAGTACCATGTCGTATGGTTGTAAAAAGGCTGTGGAGTGAATTCAAACACGTATTCACGAATTCGTACACGTTAAAGTGGTCCATTTGGTACGCTTTATTTCAAACTGGATTCCATCAAGAAGGTACCTATTCGCAAACACTTTGGATGCATATAAATGGCGAAAATCCTGGAGAAAAGATGTTACCATACACTGGTGTTGTAGAAGCAGTTTACACGGTCTTTGGTAGGTTTCTATCATTATTTTTTTATAAGGCTATACCTAGACCTACAATCACAAACAGACAGTTTACCTATGCGATTGTTTGTGTACGAATACAGGAGCTTTAACAGCATTAGCTTCCGGATACGTGATAATAAAAGGCGATATTGGGAGCGAAATTTTGATGTTTTTGACTCCAATGCTACAAGGCTTAATGTGTATATGGGCTGCTCAAACAGATTCCCTATGGCAAGCATATTACAGTCACGTTCTGTTCGCGGGCGTTTATTATTTTGCAGTGTCAATTGCCTAGTAAGTTGAACATATTAATACAGAATAGGTAGGTATTAGGTACGTGGATAATTTGCAGGTATGAAAATTATGTTATTTTTGTTTCAGCTCTGAAATAGCGACAAACATTCCGAGCGATTGCTTCGCCTTAGTCTTTGGAATTAATACGTTTATTTCATTGGTCATTCAGTCATTCCTGACAGTTACTTTCAATGCCAAAGGTGGCTTCGAACTAAACAGTCGGACCCAGGTAAGAGAAAAACTCTCGTTACAATGTACCCAATTCTTTATCGAGAAATAACATGGGATTAAGATGGAAGTGAACCGTCGAGAATCCTCAAAATGTATCAGATACATATATGATCTAAATACGAGTCATGGTCCAAAAAATATCCATCTAGTTTATTTTTGGTCGTAATTCATAAAAAATTTATTACTAGGCTCCATATTGTTTAAATATGTTTAACAATGGCTTAAAAAAAAAAAACCAAGAGTAAAGTTACCTTGAGTTGAACTTTAGATATGTAAAAAGTTTAGAAAAGGGTGAAGCGGGACTGCAATACTTTAAACAATGTTAGTTTCTCAGACAATCATCAATAGAAAGTTTTAAGTAGCAAAGGTGACAAATTCAAAAATTAAAAAGAATAAAAATATGGAAAAAAATAAGTGAAAATTGGTCAAAAATCATTAAAAATCATAGAAAATCAGGGGAAAGTTTGACAAAAATGGATAAAAAGTGCAGAAAATTGATCAAAGATCACGAATAACAGTAGAAAATTAAGTACAAATTTACCAAAAATCGTTGGAAATCATTAAAAAACGTATAAAACTTTGACAGAAATGGGTAAAAAGTGCAAAAAATTAATCAAAAAACACGAAAAACTGTTAAAAATCGGGTAAAAATTTGCTATCATTTGGAAAACTCGTTAAAAATTAGTTTTAAAAAAACAAAAATGGATAAAAAGGTGTAGAAAATTTATCAAAAATAACAAAAAACTGTTGTTGAAAAATATGTAACAATTGACCTATAATAAAAACAAAATCATTAAAAGTTGGTTTAAAAGAATAGGCTAAATAGGACAAAATCGTTGATAATTATTGAAAATTGGATAAAAATTTGACAAGAATGAGTTAAAGAATACGTGAAAATTGACCTACGCTGTGTGAAAAATCGTTTAAAGTCATCGAAAAAATTAACAAAAATTCGTAAAAAAAAGTGCAGAAAGTTGATAAAACATGTGAAAAAATTGCTAAAAATCATTGAAAATGGTTTCAAAATGCCAAAAGTTCATCAAAAATTACAAAAAAATGTTAAAAAATATGTGAAAATTGACCTAAAATATGAAAAAAATCGTTAAAAGTCATCGAAAATTGATAAAAAAATTTACATTAATAAGTGAAAATTTGCCAAAAACTATTGAAAATTATTCACAAATGGGGTAAAAAATTGACAGAAATGAGAGAAAATTTACAAAAAAAACGTTGAAATTCATTGAAAAAATCGATAAAAGTTTGAAAAAAATGGGTAAAAATCAGTAAAAATTGACCAACAGTATGAGAAACATCGTTAAAAGTTACAAAAAACTGCATTTTTAACGCTTATTTTTCAAATTTTTACACAATTTTCAATAATTTTTATACAATTTTTGATAAATTTCACTCGTTTTTCAACATTTTTTCCTAATTTCTTATCAACTTTTCACATTTTTTACGTTTTTCTGTCAATTTTTTACCAATTTTTCCGCAATTTGTAACGTTTTTCTTACATTTTAGGTTAATTTCTACCTAATTTCAGTAGCTTTTTGTGATTTTTGATAAACTTTTCACGCTTTTCATGCATTCTTGTCAAATTTTTCCCTAATTTTAACGCTCTTTAATGATTTTTGACTAATTTTCACTTGTTTTTCAAAAGTTTTTCATGATTTTTGATCAATTTTTTGCACTGTTTATCCATTTTTGGTCGTTTTAAACCAATTTTCAATGGTTTCTGACAACTTTTTCAAATTATAGTAAATTTTTCAACCAACTTTTAAGTTTTTTGTGATTTTTGACCAATTTTCAACGATTTTAAACGTGATTTGGCCAATTTTTGCCTGTTTTCCAACAGTTTTTCTTGATTTTTCATTATATTTCTACACTTTTTACCTACTTTTGTAAAATTGTAATTCAAAAGTAATTCTCAATCTTCACAGCTGAACTTATTGCTATTTTACATTGTTTACTTACATTTCCCACTCTTGATTTTCAAAGCAAACAATTTATGATTCAAAGCAATTCCCTAAGTGCTTTGAAAACCATTCAAAACAAATTCTCGACAAATCCTATAGTAAACCACATCCACCACCAGCTCCATATTCTCAAAACCTTAAACTTCGATATTAAACTGATGTACATACCAAGCCACGTAGGAATTCTTGGAAAC
>FIZR01013975.1:0-24706 GCA_900060175.1 Ferrisia virgata | reverse complement strand
TACGATTCACAAAAAAAAAGAATCGGATTCCAAAGCCCGCGATTCGCCAAAAAAAGAACCTGAACCTGAACCGCAATTTGCGACTCCCGGCTCTTTTGAGACCCTCGATTCTTTTTTTAATATTTTTGCTCCCATGTAAATAAACTACAGTCTTGTCTTTGTAGATTTGAGTTGAAAACAAAAAGTGGGAAAGATGAAGGATTTTTTCTTTAATTTTCTCAAAAACAGCTGGAAAAAAAAATCATTTTTATTTTTATTTCAAATTTTCAATACAATGTTACAAATGCAGAACATCTACTGTAGGTCCTACAATAAACTGCTTAGCACCAATGGCAATTTGTAAACGAATATGGCGGGTTGCTAACTTTATCTCACTGGTAGTCACTTATCACATATTATGCCAAAATTATTATTTTTTTTTCGTTTTTTGTATTAAAAGAGATCAACAATGATAAATTCTACAGTATACCTACCTTGTTAAAAATGCTTAGTTATTGATTGGTGATTACTGTCTAAGAAAAGGAGTAAAATATGTGAATATTTGATTTTAAAAATTATTTTCTTGGCTGAACGCTTGTGCACCTAGTAAAATAGTTGGAAAAAACTATGAAAATTAATGCTTTTTGGTGGGTAAATGAAGGATATTTCTGCTTAGAAATTTATAAAAATCTTAAGAGTTGTGATTTTTTGTAATGATTTAAGGCAATTCAGGCTATATTTCAATGAATTGTCCTGGACCCGCCCTATTACTACTCATATCACATCCCGCCAAATTCAATTCCTTCAGATTTTTCAGTTGCGATAAAATTATATGCGAATCGAGTGTTATATTATTACATGAAAGATCCAAATTTGAAATTTGATCAGCTTTCTTGAGCGATCTGCAAAACATTTATATTTCAATAACCATAAATTAATAAGTTAATAAATCGAATAACAGCAATAGGTATTTTTGTACGTACTGAATCAACTGTTCGACGTCACCGTCGTTTATATCTAAATCAGCTAATTTTAAAGTTTCTAAAACATCGAGGTAACCTCTATCAAGAAATAATGAACATTCTCTAAAAACTTCTGATCCTCCAGTTCTTGACATATTCAAATATTTGATTTTATTGGAATCTAGCGCCGATAAAAATTTAGCAGAACCGTCTCTTCCAATGAAATTATTACTAATGTCAAAGTATTCCACAAATTCTGCAAAAAGGTAATTTTATCTCGCAAATTGTTGAAAATTGCACTCATGAATTTACGCATTTTTTGCAAAAAAAAGTTATCCATACCTAGGAGAAAGTTCAGCGCTTCATAGAATGAATGTGAAGTTAATCCGATTGATTTTAAAATTAAAACGCGTAAACGCAGTAAACATCTAGTTAAATTTGTCAACTGATGAACACTATCTTCACCAAAAGGATTATAACTGAAATCCAGTTCTTCTACATTCTAAACAGTAATATGATAATATAAGCACTGCTGTTGTTAAAACATAACAAATAGTACAAACAGAATTAAATTATAACCTGCAGTGATGAGTTTTTACTTGCAACCAACATAAAATACGATAAACCTTCATTTGTAATATTATTCGAACTAACATCGACACAACGTAATTGAGTAAGCTTCGTTATAGAATCTACAAGCCCCTAGAAGAAAGCATAAGGTACAAAGAAAACTTTAATAAGAAATCTGATAAAACGATTTGGCTAATTGTAAATACACACGTACTTTAAATCCCAAATCACCTAAAAATACGCCTCGCAAACAAATGCGTTGTAAATTCTGATAATAGGATATTGCTTTCAAAGCCGGAGCCAAAAATTGTGACGGAATAGGCACATCTTCAATTTGGAAACAAGCGCTGGCTTGGCACATATCTAATTGCGTGCTCAAGTATTCATCGATTTCTAGACAAACAGTTTGGGTCATAATAAAGAAGTATTTTATAATTCTGAGACACTTGAAAAAAAAAATTAAATAATATACCGATATTAGAAGATGCACATGCTTCCTTGTATCGGTCTACTAGAGGCGCTAAATTCCAAGATACTGCGGTAGCATGTATTTCATTTTTGCCCATTGCAATAGAAATAGGATCATTTTCATCAAGTATGGCGCCATCTTCTGTACTCAAGCTTAGCCTAGGCGATACACCTTCTAAACTGTAATGTTTATGGGAATGAGTTAATTCTGAAAACAGATACTCTAATAAATGTTGTAATGTTCGAAATAATTACTTTTGATACCGTCTAGACGCTTCCAATACGAGCCATTTTATATTCAATTCTGAGTGATCAACGGGAACAGGAACTAGAAACAGTTTTCCTTCTACACGTACTTTAATACTTTGATTGGTAGACATTAGCATTGGGGCAGATGTTACTGCAGATGTTGGTAGTTCCATACGATCGCCGTACGAAGAAGAATTTGCAACTGTTTCTGGTTGCTGAGTACTGTGACTTGGAGGATCGAATCGTTTGAAGCCCACTGATAGCAGAGATTTTTGATATTTTGGTTTTATTCTTTTACTACATTACAAACAAAAGGTGTCTAAATAAGTGCTGAACTGTGAACGTGAAAAAGAGAAAATTACTATACCTTTGGTTAGGTACAACGTTTTCTTGAGAGGAAAGTTGATTATGTGTCATTTCCGACGTTACGGGGATCTCTGCAGTTTCGATATTGAAACATGAAGGCGGCATTCTTGATGAAACAGCCGAATCTAACTCGTCCAAATCTAAATCATCGAAAGCGTCATCCCATTTTGTTTTCCTGTATCAACAGAAAAATCTCGCCGTATTTTATGCAATACATGGCATACAAAAATTTTGCATAAAACTATATATCGAGACACTGAGTTGAAAGTTTTACACTTACACAGGATTTGACGAATTTTTGTTCAGTGTGAATGACGAATTAGGTTTGTTCACTTTTTGTTTTATTGCTTTAATTTGTTGTTGACCAACAAATTGTTCACAGCGTCGTTTAGTTGGCCGTTTCGAAATTTCTAAATCATTTTCCAGCCAATCATCACCCACTTCTTCATCTTTTAATAAAGCGGATGGTTTTGACTTCTCATGTTTCTGCTGAAATGGTATGTAATCAGTATCAATAGCTTAAATTGGCGAATAAGAAAAAAACCTGTACATACAGATGACAATGAAGAACATTCTTTTTTATTACGATGCCTCAATGCTTGAATAGCATCTTGATATTCAGCTGCCGCGTTATCGAATGTGTCGTCAAATGAATTAGAATTAATTCGTTTCCTACAAAATTCGTTGTAATTGGATAATTTTTGACTGTGTTGCCCTTCTTTTCTCGAATTTGCTATGTTTTCCTTTGACAGCGTTTTTTTGTTACTGTAGCCAGCTTCACACATCAACAAATTTAAATAAGAGAGAAAATAGTAAAAAAATATAGCTTATTATTTAATTGTTAGGAAATGTAACGTAATGGTACACAGCCTGATTGTTACCTTTACAAAGACACTCTTCCAATCGAGATTTGACACTATTGAAGTGAGCCAATTTAATAGAATCTAATACGCCCTCTTCTGATTCAACTCTCTGTTTGCAAGCTATTAAACAATCTAGCGGTGTTTCTCCCTAAAAGAGTTGAAATAATAAATGCATTTATTTCCGTATAAATTATGGTATTTTAAAAATGTAAATTTTTTCATAAACTTAACTTTTTATAAAATCAACATGTTCAAAATTAAAATTTTATTTGATAAAAAAAAATTAAACCTGATTATTTCGAGCTAATGGTGAAGCGCCATTATCTAATAGCATATCAATAACTTCCAAATGCCCACACGAAGCGGCATCGTGTAATGGAGTGATTCCATCGCAATTAGGACCTCCACGATCGTCAATATTCGCTCCTGCATCGATTAGAATTTTCGCCACATCTACTTGGCCATGATTACACGCTTCGTGCAAAGGTGACCATCCAGCTGCATCTGGGATGTTTACAGGATGACCCTGCCGATTATATAAATGTTAATGATCGACATGATCACTTTTTCAATCAGAGAATAATTTTCTTCCCAATTTATGTAAATTTACCTGTTTAAGAAGACTTCTTACAAGCTGTAAATTTCCTTTTGCGCTAGCCACATGTAAAGGTGTTTCGCCTTTCTCATTTCGACGCACTAAGAATGATTTGCAACTTCTACGTCGAAAATGTTTCTCTCTGCATGTAATATGATCTTCAGTGTCACTATTCAAATCTGCATATAACAAAGATTCAATACATATTACTTTTTAGAAAAAAAGTTAATTTGTCGACATGAAGGCCTTTTACCAGAGAGTTCTTCTAGATCAATATTGAATTCAAGTTCTTCGTCCGAAGTATTGGAAAAAACTTCAGAATCTTCACTTGAAACACAGCACAATACTACATCCAACTCCTTCTGAGTTTCACCTATTTAAATAATAAAGGAAATTAAAATTTCATTTTTAGAAAAAAAAATCCAAAAAACAAAAAGTCATACAAGCCAAGTCGTCTTGATTATATGCTTTCGCAGAGACGATCATATTTCTTAAAACCGTAGCTTCTGTTTTGAAATCACCCACTTTTTTAGCGAATGATAATGCTAGTTTATACTTCTCCAAAATAATTTCGAAGTTTTTTTTCTGCATTTCCATTATTTCAATTATAATCAATAGTGTTTTACAAGCCTGCGTTTCAAAAATTATCAACGTGAAACGTACAATCGGGTTGAGCAAATTTTAAAACTGGTTCAAATTGTACCTCAACCGGATTATTTTTCTCAGTTTCAAATTCAAGTTCGAAATATTTTAAAGCCATATCATACTGTCCATTATCTTTATACGTCTGTGAGAGTGAAAAATAAGCTGAAATAAGATCCTTTCCGGTTAAACCCAACGATACGGAACACTGCGGTGCAGAACAGGTTATTACATATTTCGCATTCCACTTACGATGACCATAATCAGGCGATAAAAAGTACCTCCAACATTTTAGTATAACATTCGATAGCTTTTTTGAAGCATTTCAGTTGAACGAAACAATCGCCCAGCGTTTCATTTAGGCTCTTCATCGAGTTAAAATCAGTTTCAGGAGTTTCTAGCAATTTATTTTCTGTTCTACAAATCATTACAACTGCAAAGAGAATTACAGGATTATATAATTAATATAGACTTGAAAAGCTGAAAAGATTTTTAAAACTTACGTATTTTCAATTTTCTTTCGATTTCTTTCCTTTCCTTCATATCAGGTGTTTTCAATTTAAAAGCTTTGATTAATACTTGTTTAGCTCCAGTGAAGTCTAGTAATTCAATTAGAACCTAAAATTTACGATTTTTTTATGAACAAAAAAAAACAAATAATATGAAATTTATAAAGTAAGAACCCTGATGCTTACATCCGCTTTCAACGAAAGAATTTCGCATGTAAATAGAATACGATTTTCCAAGCAATCCGATACTTTTAAAGCTTCGTCGTAATTTAAAATGGCATTTGAAGTGTCTCCATGTTTCATAAAGAGCGATCCTTGCGCTGTGTAGCATCGACAAAGATCTTCCATTAACTCTAAATGTTTGCAGATATTAATTGCCTACAACACACGGAAACAAATTTGTAAAAAATGCATGCACGTATTTAAAAATTAAAAGAAAAGTACCTTTGCCAGGTGTTCGATGCCAGCATATGTATCACCTTCAGATTCTAAAGTCAAGCCCAAATTTAAATATAATCGAGATTTCATTTCGGATAATTGTTTTTGAGTTAGATAATTCGATTGAGACAATCTAGAAAATAAATTTGAAATTAAGTGATTAATAACATATACACTGTAAAAATATGTATCAAATTGTAATTTCTAGAAAACAATATATTTACTTATCACAAATACTCAAACTCTTTGTATAATATTTTCGAGACAGTTCCAAACATTTCTTTTTATCATGCTCATTCTCATTGGAAAGACTTTCGGCCTTGACAAAATATGTACGACCAAGAGTTGCCAAAGCTCGTTGCTCTTCAATCAGGTTATTTTCCTCTCTTGAAAAATCTGAATATTAATAATGAAATTATAAATACACGTTGATATTCTGCGCAGAGAAATTTATTTATAATGCAACCAACTTAGATGTATTTTTTGGTGAGCTATTGCTTTTTCAAATTCGCTCATGAAGCACAAGGTTTCACCAATCATACGGTTAGCGATCGCAACGTATAATTTATTACTGAGTTTCTTCGCAGCGAGTTCGGCTTCCTACAAAAAATTTCTTCTTAATAACTAGCAGATCAACAATCATTATGCAAAAAGAAATTTAAATACCTTATACTCCTTAAGCGCATCATCATATTCTTCTACTTTCAAATGTTCGTCCCCTAACTCTTTACAATACGTATAAATTTGTTCATAGTTACTTTCATTTATGGCTCGTTCTTTCTTTTTCCGTAACTCTAAAAAAATTACAGAACAATTATGTACATCGATTATTTGTTCGAAATAAAATTTTTGTACAAGTGTATAGCTAGGTACTTACTGCGTTCTTCCATGACACTTTAACAATTAAATATACTTAATACTTTCTGAGTAAAGATATTATTCGAATTATCACATTATTTAAATTTTCAGTAAGGACAAAGACAGGAAGAATAAGGAACAATTTCAATTTTCTTATTCTTAGTTCGAAATTAATTCCTCTATCAATATTTTGATCAATTTATATCAATTGAGATAGCCCGCCAAATTGTCTTGGAGAGTAAACGTCTTCTTGTTTTTTGTTTGAACGAAAACCAAAACCATAACTATAACGCGTTCACTTTTCGCATTTCATAACAAAATGGTAAATATTAAATGATAGTTAATGGTAACAATGTTTTCATTGAAAAAAGACGTGCGCAGATACTTCTTAACCCTGTATCACTTATCAGCATCACATTACGAAATTTGAAGATAGAAACAAATTTTTGCGAGGAATTTTTCATTTTCGTATTGAATGAATAATTTTATTTAATTTACTATTGTAAAATTTAATTGTGAGATTCAACATTCTTTCACATAAAATGGTAAAACGTAGTACAATCACCGGTATATATGACAGAGTTCATAGAGCAGCTGTTACTGCTTGCTGGGTTTCGGCGTTCGCCGCAGGAGCAATAATTCTAATAAAATCGGCTGATATTCTTTTTAATCCTAAAAAAATCACTATTGAAGATTTACCAGAATATAAAAGAATCGTGGCTTTAAAAGAAAAAGAAAACGACGAGCTGATGAAAGAATAATTACTTGTGTTCTATTGGATTGTGTATGGACTAGCGTACGTATTTGTTGAATATATGTTCATAAGTAATTTATCATGTAAATGATTTTCAATTATAATTGTTTCGTTTAACGGTAAATTGAGTTTTGTAATTTTTCAACAGTGATTGATAACAATGCCATTTTAAAACAATTTATTAAGTAATGAACTACTTATTACAAAACATTTAGAACAGAAATTGTAATTATGGTAATACATATCACTACTAGAAATGCCTCTTTAAGGTCAAGTAACGTTCATTCTGTGCGCTAAAACAAACAAATAAAACCGTTGAGGTATTATCATAACAGAATTTTGCAAATAATTACGCAACATGATCAGAACTACAGTAAGATTTCTATAACTTACATTGTTTTGGTATTCTCAGTCCCTCTTTATCTTTAATCGTGGTTTCAAATAGATGAGAATGATACAAATATTGAATATATAATACTTTATCTTCTCCTACGCAAGGATCATAGAAACCGGATAACTGACTCTGTAAAATCAAGCTCAAAATATTAACTAATGAAAGGATAGATACGTACAATATAATAAACGAACGCAGTGAAAAATTTAGATGTACTTTAGAGCTATCATGAAGCGTTAACTGAGAATTTTTAACGAGACACTGCAATGGAATCACAACATCAATAATTTCGATTCGTTGATTGGCAGCGGAATCATTTCTAGACACAATATCAGCTTCTTTTCCATAGAAAGCATTTAATATTATTAGCCCATTTTTATTTTCTTCTTCACGACGAATTCGCTCATATGCTGCTTTCATCAAGTCTACAGCTGCTTTTGCTTCTCTTCTTTTTTCTTCCATTCTGAAAACAAATAATTTCCATCATTATACGTATTCCCACGAATGAAGATACATGAACAGCTGGCTTTGAACGAAAAATTTCTTACTTATTTTTATTAATTTCTCTTTGCCTCTCAATATGTTTCTCTTTTTGTTCTCTTACGAATGGGTCTACGATTAATTTTTTCACAGCAAACCAAACAATAAATGGTGTAACGGTGGCGTAAACTGAAGGAATTAAACGAGGTTCTTCACATAGATGAATTGGAAAAAGGTAAGTTTGATGAGCACGAGTGATCCTTTTCAAATGAAATATGAATAGAAATAGTATAAATATTTGTCATAAATTTTTTAATGTGAATTGAAGTTACGTACTTAATCTTAAGTACAACACCACTAGGTACACCAACAGAAACAGCTGCAGATAAGGAACTTTGTTCAGAAACTTTTTTTTCTGCGCAACATTCAATCAAAGAATTCACAGTTCCTACCCTGTGGTCAATGATACGAAATTAACGAAATTACGGTATTAAAAATTGCAGAAACATTCAATTAGTATTCTAATTTTTACTGACTTGCAATAAACTCGTAATCTTAAATCTTCTTTATTAATTTTCCATGTATGATTCATCGATACAAAAGAACTAGATAAGCCTAAACTGAACACAATACCAGAGTGTGATGATTCCGTGTCACGTACTAACATTGTTGTCATAGAAGAAGCAAAACCTATGTTCCACGTGATGTATCCTTGCGTATGAACATCTAGAGGCATTCCTAACGCTATAATAAAAATATTTTTAATTAATTTCAGTGCCTCAGGATGGAAATAATTGTCATTTATCTATTCGCCAGATGTAAGGCTCTTACTTGATACAAATCCTAATTTAATTCCACCGGAAGTTAATTTGAACTGAGTAGCAAAATTTCCAAAAATGGATTTAGTAATGGTACGAAATAACTTAACAGAAGCAATGGGGCCATTTCCAGCTACCAATTCACCTTCTATCCAACCGTTTGTGGTTAATAAACGTTTGCACGCCACCATAAAAGAACCAGCGCCTGGAAAAATAACCCATTATTCAGTACATACAATAGGTAATCTAAAATGAACGTAAAACCGTTCCGTATCTCACCATTGCCGTTTTGAGTTGATAAATTTCCATTTAGAGTCAACGTATCTCTCAAGGTTAGAGGAGCTTCAATTGACTGAGATATTGACATACCGGAGATTTCTATCGTGGGGAAAAACGATTTGTCCCTTCAAAAACCATAAATCAGAAAACTCGAGTGCAATAAAAAATCAAATGTTTGAATCTTTTCACCTACATGTAATCATAATCATCATCATATGTTGTAAATAAATCTGTAGCATTTATATTGACGGTAACATTTCCCCGAGGATTTGTACGTTGTTGCAGTCTCCTTTCTATACGTTCTCTAAATCGAAATAATGACGTTATAATCAATTACAGCGGTATATTCAAAAGAAAAATTGTTATTACCTCTCTAGTCGTTCAAATTCTTCCCTTATTTCTTGAGGAGTTTTTGTTCTTTGAACGATTTCCCAGCCATCAGTATTCAAACCTTTTACCCCAACAGTATCATAAATGGCTCTTTGGTGAGGGTCACTTAGTACTGTAACAATTAATACCATTATGATGAAAATTATCAAAATGAAATACTCCTTCATACGCATACCTTCATAGGCTTTTTTGATTTTACTGAAAAGTAAATCAGCTTTTTTCTTTTGCTCAGCATCCACATGTTTATCTGGATGGTACATTCGACTCCAACGACGGTATGCCGCATTAATTTCGTCTTGAGAAGCCTTAGAGAGAAGATTAACAGAAGTTGAATAAAACATAATATCAATTACTCAAAACAGTAAAAAATTAAGAAAAGCGAACTCACATCTCTGGATATATTGAGACATGCATAGTAATTTTCTTCCATCATATTGTTTTCACTGTCAAATTCCATCGTGTATAATGTTTCCGATAAAATTTCAAGGGAATACAATTTACATTATGCAATATTTTGAGATATTAACTCAGGGCAAGTGAATGATTCAAATACAGAATTAAAATTTCTGGAATCATCGTTACTAACAGAAAACCTCTCACGTAAAATTGGACAAAAAAAGACCGTGTTTAATTATGACAAAAATTGCATTAATTGACATTCCCTAATGTTAACATTACACACTATCACCTTTGGCAGCTTGATAATATCACATTTGCAATTTTTGCTGATTTAGCTAGCCAATAAATTTCAACGATCATCTTCATTCGCTCATTTTTTGATTTTTTTCAATTTTTCAATTATAAATTCAAATTGGCCAACTTGAATCAAGATTGAACTGAATCGTACATCCCAAATAAAACTATTTTTTCTTTGATTTTCACTGGTCAAGTTATTTGAAATGTAATTTAAAATTGTTTATTATGTAATGTTTATTTTTTTAAATGGAAAAAAAGTAAAAAAACGGCTGATAATTATTATTTTTATTGAAAAAACCTAAAAAATTTTCGTCTAATTGACATGTACCACATTTGTCAAGAAATGAAATTCTTGGAAATTTTTTTCGATTTGACAACATTGTCATTTAGAATCAACATAACGATCAGCTGTAAGCTGATAGGGTCAAAAGATTGAAACGTATTTGCAGTCATAATATTTATGAAAATTTAAATGTGAAAAAAAAATTTTTCCCGGGCTCTACAATGGATGATAAATATAATGAAAAAGTTATGGTAAGAATGTTACCCCTTATTTATTTATAGTGCAGTGCAATTTGTTATGCCATTGCAAGACCCACAACCAAAAATTTAATGTAGAAAAAAATTACTGCATTATCTCTAGCTCATTTTTTTCTGTGTTAGCAAGGCGGAAAATCAAAGGGATCAGGGTCTTGCTGTAGTGTTGCTTCGTGCAAAAACACCGGTAGGGTGAAATACACAACTCGGCCGAACATCAAATTTCACAGGTTACCAAGAAATTCTCTCAATAACACTTTCTGCTCAACTCTGAAGATTTTGTTTAACAAATTATCATATCTTTAGATTTCCGAAAGATCCTGAAATGAGACGAGAATGGGTGAGGAAGTGTGGCCGGAAAGATCGATTCAACCCAGATAATGGTTTCATTTTTCTCTATATTGAAAATATTCTATGAAACATTTCTTATCGCAATGGATATCTTTTAGGCACTATATGTTCAGATCATTTCATACCTGAAGATTACCAGAGGGACTTACGTGCTGAATTGCTTGGTTTAGGAGATGATAAAAAAAAGCTGTTACCTGATTCAGTTCCTCATCGAAATCTACCGCCAGAAATTCAAAAGAAAATAAGGAAACGTAGAGATAGAGAATTAACAGAAGGAGAAAAAATTGCGGTTCGATATTATTTTTTTCTTCCTGCGTTTAGTGATAATTGAAATGTGAAACGTCGTTCTTATTATTTCAGAACCGAAAAAAACTCGTTGCGGAAGCCATTGAGTGGGCCGAATCACTGCCTCCGAAATCACCAGAGTATATTGTCACGGACTCAGCTATTCAGAATATAACTATAAATTCCACTACAGCCTTAACCGAAGGTATTTTTGTTCCTTCATCACAAACATTGTTCTTCCTTTATTTTGAAAGTAATTACTTTTTATTCGGAAATCAGGGATTAAATCGAATTCAGAATTGAATAATAGTCAAAGTCAAATTAACACAACAGTTCATCAAAAAGGTAACTACTTATAACTACCTAATTATACATCATAGAAAATTGCTATTATCCTCGTAATATTCACTTCATTCGGTTTGAAATATTTTTTTGTAGATTCTACTGCAACACACTCACCAGAATTATCAAAAGAATCTCGAGTCATAGCTTCAGAATCCATTTCTTCAAGATTAACGGAATCGCTGGAAATAATTGGCGCAGAAATGGCACCTGAATCAGCAATAACGATAGATTTTGTTGATCCTCTCTCATCTAGCCCAGCAAACTCACAAGAAGATGATTCGACGTGTATGCATATTTTTCATAATGATAACTCATCACCATATTATTCAAAAAATTGACATTGATATTTGACAATGTATAATTCATTTTTCAGGGGATAGAAATACTTATAAAATGAAATATTCAGAACTGCTATCTAATCACGAAGAGCTCGATGCAAAATTTAAACGTTGCTACAAAGTGCTCTGTTGCTTTAAAATAGCGTATACGAAATTAAGAAGTCAGAACAATACAGCAAAAACTAAAATTATAGATTTACGCCATAGAAATAAGGATTTACAGCGTCAGTTAAAACAAAAGTCTGAAAAAAAGTCGCAGAAACAAAATAAATTAACTCAAACAGATACAAATCCATTCGAAGATGACGTCACCGGTTGGTGGTAGCTTCAACTTTTGTACATGCTCAATTCTGTTGAATGTTGAATTGTTTTTTCTAAATAAATGAACCTGGCAACGTTGCAACTTAAAAAGCGTATGATTTTGTAATGTGAATTGTATTTTGTTGTGCAATGACAAATAATGTGTTCAGTTGTGTGTATGTATGAGTGTGTCAGATTCAAAGAATGGATAAAAAATAGATATTGTGCCGTTATTGGTTATGCCGTGAATTAAAATTTTCAAATTAATAAAATTTCGTTAAAATTTTTACTTTGTAATTAACCGAAGTGTGTTTGGTGAAAGCTCGAGCTTTCTTGTGAGAAATTTTCAAAGTATTTGATGAACTGATTGTAGTTGTTCCTTTGGACAAAGGTTAGTATTAAAGCTTGGTATTTCATTTTTGTATTAACATAAAAATCGTATTAATTGGTAGAATATGGAAAGTATGTGGGTGGCGTACATTGTTCGGTCTATTAATTGCGGTATCATTTCTAATTAAACGACTGCGACGTTTTTGTGGTTTGAGTTGCCGAATTATTTTAACCGTTTCTTTGATAGTTCATCAATTTGCAAACGCTTGCAATCAATTCATTGATAAATCGCTCAATTTTTCGTCCAATTGTTAACAATCGTCGTTAGATTCACATTCGCGATAGTGTCATCACTGTTATACCTGTGATAGTAGATGTTTCATCTTTCAAGTGCCTTGTACATTTAAATCCTTTTCTGTAATAATCGCTATTTTGTAAGCTGGGTAGTACGTATTCGTTCTAATATTGTCATTTTGAACTATATATTAAGTTACGTTGACTTTTTCAGCCGGTATACATTGTCTTGATCTCGCTATCGGATTATTAAGTAAATAAGTCATTTATGAGATAGAAAAGTTGAACAGGAATTTTAACTCGGCGTATTTTCATTTTGGCATTTCAGTAAGAAGATCCAAGTTAAAATGACCACCGAAGACATTGAAAAATATAGAAAAATGGTCGACAGTACTAGTAATCGTTTATTAAACTTATGCGAAAAATGGAGCGGTGAGATTAAAGGAAACGAGCAGATTATCAACGAAGAGGTGGCTCAGAAAATACATTCGGTTATAGGCAAAACTCATTTGTTGAGGTCTAGTAAGTTCAAGCAGTTCGAAGGATTCTTAAACGACGCGCAGCATAACACCATTGGTAAACCTGTGATGTTAGATGATATACGTGGATTTTGGGAAACGATTTATATTCAAGTGGATGAAGTCGATAAAACTTTCGAACAATTAGAAAAATTAAAAGCTGTCAATTACGTAGAACAGTCCAACGATACCGTTGACGTTGCAAATGAAAATGTTAAAAAACCTGTTAAGAAAACCACCCATGTTAAAAAACCGGTGGTGTCTGCGTCGAGTAATCTAAGAAATTTCATCTCAGCTCAGCGAGAAAGGAAGAAGGAAAACGATGATGCGATTTTTATCGCTGAAAAAGTTGCGCCTTCTAATGGACATTCTTGATTGAGAGCTGAAAATTCTTATCGTAAAATCTCTTTTTTACACTGCTACTAATTTGCTTCTCACGTTATCTTTTAATAGTTATTTTCTATTTTTAAGTTTTGTGTTGTAGTTCCTGTTTAATTGTCGATATGTTTGTAGTGATCTAATGAATTATCAACAGATTTTATTGAGAAACCATTATGCCGGGTGGTAGAATTTTTCATTTTTCCCCTCTTATTATTTGCAATCACAATGATCAATTTTTCGATACATTCCGCTTTTATATTAATTATTATTTATGTACAGTATTTTGTTTTTTTTTGTTTTTTTTTTTCATTAAAAATACCGTTATAAATTTGCTCAATTCAAGTATTAAATATTTATGTTTGAATTCATCATGTAATTTGAACTAAAAAAGCTCATTCGCAGACGGAATTCTAGTACAAATAATGGTAATTGTTTGAATTTTATGTTTTTATTGAACGAAGGTGCTGTTTTTGTTTACTTAATATTTTTAATCGACTTTTGTTCTATTCCTGATATTTTTTACATCAATACTTTATGTATGTATTAGAAAAAGAAAATAACGTGTGTGATATTCATTCTGAAAATCGATAACGAAATGTGGAGAAAATCATTTTTAATATGCAGGAGTAGAAACTGAAGGTTATTTTTATTGAATTTAAGTAACTACTTAAGTATATATATGTTTCTGTTTATTATTATTCAATTGCATGTATTCCTGACCAAGAGCATTTTAAGTTTTAAGACAAGTTGCGTTTTGTATTGCTTTACGGATTATTTTTTGTATTATATTTACAAGTGAAATTTCTAGTCTTAAGGTAAATTTTCTCGAAATACGTAGTTTTTTGTTTCACATTACGGAAATTTTTCACCTGGTTATATGGTTAGGAACGTAAACCACCTTTCATTTTTTACGCTGCCCTCAAATTATTTTCCCTATCGAATCATGACATGTACATTGAAACGTGTGATTAAAAATTTTCTAAAAATATATTTTTGAATTATTTCATTAAATTTAAGTACGATTTTTTTTCTGTATAATTTTACGTAATTTTATGCGGTATCAAGAAAAGTTTAATTTTTATATTTTTCAAAACGTCGAGAAAAAAATCACGATATGTTCGTTCTATTGTGTGTGTGTCTCTCTCTCTCTCTCTCTTTCTCGTTTTCTAAAGGGTTGAATTGGGGTCAAAGTGGGTTGCGAATACGTGTGCGAGTGTGCGAGTTTATATAAGTCGTGATGATGTCATTATCTATTCTAAGTGACTCGAGTTTAGCTAATGAGTAATTAAATTTGATAAAGTAGTAAAGAAATAAGAAATTTCACTTTATGCAAATAACATTGGAATATTTTAAAATTTGCATTATTATCGATTCTATAGCTAAAAATGATTCCAAGCTTCGGGCACATGTTCCTGAAACGATGGCAGAAGGTATACTATATATCTACTATACCCATTCATTTAATATAATGCTCGAGGCGAGTAACGCGTGGGCTATAGCGATAAACCGGTTGAAAGCTCTTTTCTGTCAATTTGATGAAAATTACAACTCGGTTGACTACCGCTACTATCTGTTTAATAAAGTTCATAATAATATTTTATCGTAAACTCGCATTTCAACAAATACCCACATTTGACTAAATAGCTACAGAAACATTGTATTTTTTCAAAGGGTGGGGGGAGGGGAGAAATAACAATTATGTACTTACGTGTACTTCACCTTGTACCGAGGTATTCTAAATGTTCGTTATTAAGTAGGTATTGTCGGTAATTTGAAAAATATTACGAAATGAGTAAAACGTTGGAATATTTGTGATCATTCAGTGCTTGTAGTATAAGGCGCAGGTTTCTCTATCTTTTTATCGTTTCTGCATTGCTTGCATTATTGAAATACTTTACTGGGATGTTTATGTGACAAAAAGGTGTATATATGTGCAAGGTTATTGGGTCCAGGCAGGCGTCGAGTTGTACATTTTTTTTTTTTTTTATTCCAAATGACGCGCACTCGATGGTTTTCAATTACTTACTCATTTTAAAGTATAATCGTCATATGCTGAAGCGCTGTTGAAAATATTATCGAAAAAAAAAAAATACGTTTTATGGTTGAAATGTCCGTCAGTTTTATGCTCGGTTGAGCGATGGTTGGAAAAAAATTTTTATCAAAGTGTGTTGATTAAGGTACTTTATCGAATTACGATGTGATATTTCATTCGAATTTTACAAATGAGTAGAATTTTTTATGATTAATTTTTTTCTTGTGTACTTCAAGCATCTTTTACTCTGAAAAGTTGTTGGTTTTCTTTTTCTTTTTTTTGAAGATAATGTTGTTATTTTACGAATACGAGATATTCATTTGGTATACATTTGACTAGGTTCGGTTTTACTTTTTTTAAAAATATTTTTCGTGTCTTTATTTTTTGCTTATCGAAAAGTTAACGGTAACTTTTACCAATTTTAGATATATATATATATTTTTTTTTAGATATTTTAACAGCATGGATACTTTTTTTTAGTGAATAGGAATTGATTAAAAATTTCAGCAAATGAATTGGGCGTCTGTTTCAATTTTTCGAAGAATTTTGACACGGATATGTCTTAGAGCTGGGGGTTATTTTTTGAAAAGTATAACATTTTTGATTTTTGGACTTTATGTTAAAATGTCTCAGTTGAGTAATGTTTTTAATTTTTGATTTGAAGTGTTTGATGAAAAAATCGATGAAACATGGTGAAAAGAATTTGATGAGTAGATGGTGTACGTTTTTTATGAAGTGACATTTTATCAAAAACGTACACCAACCACGTAAACTATCATCATAATGTTTTCAGCGTTACATATCCATAATCTGTTATTTTTCCCTGATAGGGAAAAGTGCCTGAATTTTTCTTTACATTCTTGAATTAGATAGTTTTGATATTTTAATATTGGTAAAATATAAATTAAAACTAAAAATAAGTGGAAAAATTGATTATGTAGTTCGATATCTAAGCTGAGTAGGTCTGCTTAAATTCGCTAATTGGATTTCCAGTGATTTAAGATTGATTCTTCTGCACATTTTAAAGATTAATTTTCACCGATGAAAATCTTTTATGAAAAAACTCTTGTTTTTAATCTATAAAATCTTCAGTTTCTGGCTAAAGCTTTTAAGCTACTTGGGTATTTATATAGGAATATTTCATATGAAGATATGGGGGGGGGGGGACACATCACCATGGGAACTTGGGCTTTTTTAAAGTGAAAAAAAAGTTGATGAGAAGCTTTTTAATGGAGTTCGTTTTAATGTAAATGTTTTTCTGTTTCTGCCAAGATAAAAATAATGGCTGAGCTATCATTCAAGTACGCGATGAAACGTTGTCTCGCTTGTGTAATTTAATATTTTGTAAGTGTAAAAAGACGACTACTCTCATCACGAAATAGAAATTTACTCTTTTTCAAAATACATACAAGTAGGTAGGTAGGTAGGTAGGTAGGTAGACTATACTACACTCTACAAAGAGTCGAATGTGTATACAAAGTTGAATGGCTTCGTTGCAATGTACGTTCGAGTGGAATTCTTTCTTTCTTTTCATTTTTTCCCCTTTGGTTTAAGCTTTTTTAAAACTGTCTCGTTTTGAAGTAATAATGTTCGTAAATAAAAATATATCTAACGTAAAATATTAGGCACAAACTATCGTTATAAATTAATCAAATCTGATTCATTTCGGTATTTCTGATTGTAATGCAAGATATGTAGGAGTGAATGGGATCCAAAGGAAGTTTTAATCTACTATAATGCGGTAGTGAAGAAAATATAAATATTTATTTGAAATTCTTCTAATCGAATTTTTTCGGCCATCATGTGTAATCGTGTATATGACGGCAACGCGATTCGAATAAGAACGATATTTTTTAAAACTACAAAAATGCTCAGCGTCCTGTTTCCGGTTTACACAATTGGAGTTTTGTTGGTTATGACCGACGACCATCTGCAATATAGTAGTTGTTGTTTGTTTGTCATCGTCTACTTCAACGATTATTAATTAGTTTTTAATCGGTGGCAAAAATTAGTGTGCGAAATACGAAATGATATTTACCATAGGTCATTGTCTCGGATGAATTAACCGGAGAGTCGAAGTAATTTGGCAACGCGTTAACCTTGATTATTTATTGTTAGAACTGGTTTAGGTGAAAAGCGAAAAAGAAGATTAGAATTTTTCACATTGTTATAAAGCATGCGGAGGCGTATTTTTGAATGAATTTTGACTCATGAACTGGTTGTTTACGTACATGTGTACGAGAAATGACGTAGTATATGTAAATTGTACCGCCTGGAGAACGTTGCGCTTTATTTTTACTTTTATTTTAGATTTGATACGAATTATTTTTTAATATTAATAAAAATACGTATTGTTTTCAGGATTTAGAAAAATATCCTAATGAAAGAAACGTGACGAAATTGATTGGATTTTCCCCCCGCGTTGAAAAGAGATCATTTTACTCAAACCTTTCCCGAACAGTTTAAGACGTGGATCAAATCAGTTTAAAAGGGGAGGTATCGGATACTTTGCCGATACCCAAAATCGAAGGTTTGGTTACCAAAAAGCCATACCAACTGAAAAGGTGAGTAAGTTTATATTACCAAAAAAGTAATAATTACATTCGTTCACTTTAAACCGACGGGGAGTTGAGGGGTGCTAAATGGGGGGAAGGGGGAACTGGCGTGCTACGAAGTTGGATATTCATTTATAGTGCTTGTATCAGGCCATGTCGTCGATCATGTCTAACGAAAGACCAGTCAGAAATATCCATCACAAATCTGCACTAATGGTTGCCCATCATGTAGTACTCTAGGCGCCTACATACACATCGTATATTTTTTTTTGCCCGGAATGTGACTAGTTTTTGCGTAGCAGTGTTGTCAACAATGAAAAAATGATACCATTGTAATTTTATTAACCGATGAAATGAGTAAAAATGGTCATATGAACAAGTTGTCCAAGTCTAAATTTGAAGGGGCAATGATTGAAAAAAAATCAAAAATTTGTATAAATTTTTTTTTTGATTTAGAATTTTTGCACTACTCTTCTAGCTGAACAGAAATAGTCCATCTTCAAAATTGAAGGAACTGCATAAAATGCGGATTATATTATCCTTCTTATTCGGTGTTATTATTAATAGTAAAAAGTGATATATCAATTCTGTTCTGAAAAAATTGGAATAAAATTCATCAGTCAGGGTTTGTGAAGCTTTCATGCATAGAGCTCTTTCAATTTTATACATACGTAATCTTTCCAAAGGACAATTTTTGCTCGCCTTGAAGAGTTACGCACGAATTTTGGATTTTTATAAATAACTGCGCCTTCAATTTTTGAGTTAAGCAATTTGTTTTTTGAGGTTTTGAATTGTATTTTTCATAATTTTGCACTTTTTTTGGAGTTTTTTCTTCGCATTACTGTTTTAGAGCTGTAAAATGACACTCTCGACTGATAAATTTTTTTCGCCATTTTACTTGCTTTTTGAAATTTTTTTTTTTATATATTTCTTGAACTATAAAACCACAATAACATTATTTTTTTCATCATTTTACGCGATTTTTCACAAATTTTGGGTTTATAAATCATATTTTAAACCACTCTTTCATCATGTATACCTTTTTAATGATTTTTTCACGTTTTTTGAATTGAAAATTTTGATTTTTAACGTTTTTTTCTTTTTTTGCTTTGTTTGTGCTTTTGAATGATACTTTTCATAATTTTACCATTTTTTGGAGTTTTTTTCTTTTTTTACTTTTTTGAATTGTAAAGTGAGAATTTGAACAATTGTTTCCACCATTTTAGACGGTTTTTTTGAAATTTTTTGTTTTTTTTTTTCTTGAACCGTAAAATCACAATTGAAATGATTTTTTTCATCTTTTTTGATAGTTTTTTACGATTTTTTACACGTTTTTAAATATTTTTTCGAGGTTTTACATTTTTAAGCTGTAAAATGAATTTGAATAAATTTTTTTTCATTATTTTATGTTTTTTGAAAAATTTTTAGATGAAAATTTGAATGAATTTTTTATCTTTACATATTAAAAGCAAAAAATTAACAGTACTCGAAGATTGTTTTCGGTTCGGGGGGAGGGGTCGTTTTGTGAAGATGTAACGTTTTGATGTTACGCTCTTGATTTTTGATTTGAAGTTCTTGATGAAAAACTTGCGATGAAAGATGATTATAAAGTAAAAAACTTGAAAAATAAAAAATGAAAAAAATTGAAAAATAAAAAAAAATGAAGTCTTTTGCAATCAAAGTTGAAATGTTGACACGAATGTCTAATTAATAAAATTAAAATATAAAGAAAAATAAAAATTAAAAAAGTGAAAATAGAAAAAAAACAAAAAAATTAACAAAAATTTAATAGTAAAAAGAATAAAAAATGAAAAAATTGATAAATTCTGTACTTTAAGTTAAGATGTTGATATGGATGTCGCATTAAAAAAATTGAAAAAGATAAAATTAAATAATACAAAAACAGAAAAAATGAAAAATAAAAAAAATTAAATAATTAAATATGTAATTGAAAAATAAAAAAAATTAATGAAGCTTTTGATTTTTAATTTGATGTTTTTGATCGAAAACTCGTAATGATAGATGGTTGTATAATCTTTATTTTGCTAGGAAATAATGAAATGAAACGTCAAAATGGAGTGAGGAGAACAGTAAACGTTTTTAATTTAAAGTTTTTGATCAAAAATCGCGATAAAAGATGATTATGGATGATTTTTGCATTCTATGTTGAAATGTTAACATGGATGTGTTGCATATTCATGATCCAGAATTTTTTTGAGCGGTTTTATCATTTTGCATTTCAGTTAACGATTTTTTTCATTCTTCACATCTTTTGAACTGTAAAAGAAATTTTCATTTATTTTTTCGTTTTTTTACAACTCAAAAATGTAAAATTTTTAAATAAATTTTTTTTTGGCTTTTCACAAATTTTTAGCTGTGAAATATTTTTTTCATAATTTTATGTTTTTTTCAAAGCTTTCTTTCGTTTTTGTTACATGTTTTGAATTATGAAATTTAATATTTCTGAATTGTATTTTCGTTTTTTTACGTTTTTGCAACTCTTAAATTGACATTTTGAGCTTTTGTTTTTAGATTTTGCGATTCCTGATCTTTTTTTCAAATGTTCTCGGGGCTCTAAAATAGTATGTCGAATATTTTTTCCCCATAATTTCGCGTCGAGTCAAACTGAAACAAAAAGGCTCTGTTGGCCAAGTGAATTTGAATTATTATGCGACTGTATAAATGGATGGATGGCTGAAGTCCACCTTAGAAAAGGCTACCAGTGCTCCGTCGGTATTGACTCGAAATTCAGTCGTATGATAGATATCCAATATCTATAATTTTTTTAGTACATTATACGAATATTAAGAAGATAAGAGAAAAAGATGCGGAGTTAAAATATCCAGATATAGTTGATTTCGTGAATGGTTATTCCACTCCTATGCCTTCTTTTTCTCGCTAGCCAATTTTCGTTATTGCATTGGTTTAAATTTAAGATTAAAAATGGTCAAAAATTCACAACGAAGCTGAAGTATAGAATACAATTCATGAAAATGAAATCTTTTGGGTTTTAAGTTCTCTTCGTACCCGATATTGACTCCATTATGGTAACACTCGCTTATTGGTACACTGTCGTCAAAAAAATGAGTTGCAAATTCACTCTGTAAATTTACCTAGCCATGGTGAGAAAATCATCCCCCATCAAATGTTACCCGTTCATTTGCATTGATTAATTAACACGAACGAAGCGGTTTAAGTAATTAAGTCGAGACATGGTGAAAAATCGACAATCTCGATTTTATATGTACGAAAGTCTCGTCACAGTCGCCATCCAAACTTACATTTTTTGCTTTCGATTAACGCGCGATTGTGCAAATGAGAACAATGTGATTTATGACAACGGCCATAAATTACTCTAATTTCTATCTGCGTTCGATATATTTAATGATGTATTTATGTCGGCATCCTTGAGCACGCCCCCTATTAAGAGAACAAAAAAAAAATATAAAGAACAACGGACTTCTAACTCGTGCTTAGTATACCTATACCTATTACCTGCCTAACTAATACATTGAAACCTATACGCTGGTACGCTATCTTAAATCGATTAATTACTCGTATTGTGTTTTTAAAAGAGCTACATTCATACTAAAGAATTGTCTCTTTCTGTTGTTATGAAATACACACGCAAATGCGTACCTACCTTACGTATAGGTTTTTTTTTTCTTCTTTTTACTTTATTTACGACCGTGATGTCTCGTACAGATGATATGTCGGAAGCGTTTAAATAAATCCGGTATGGAGAGAATGTTCCGTTCGCGGACAGATTACTATATAAAGACAGCGAAGATCACCTTGTGTTCTAGCCAGTTGTATTTGTATTTGTATTTGAGAGATACATTAACGATTTTTATGTATCGATGTTAACATAAGATTGTCTTCAAAATGGTTGTTTACCTTGTAAGGAAAAATATCGTTGTTTAGGTTTTCAAATCGCGTATTAAATGTATACAGAGCTATGCTTACTTGAATCTAGGTACTAGGCTACGTGCTGTACCTAGGTACTTTGAGAAATATTGAATAACAGCGAAAGTAAACGTAGGTCTAGGTACCCGAGGAAGTACGGAGAAAATCTCGATTGGAATCGTGCCAACTGTACCACGCATTTGTATCGCATGTAGCGGGCAAATTTTCACGATTGTAAATTCTTGTTTATTCTTTTGTTGCAGATGGTTTCATCCGAATATATCTGGATTGGGAGCGGAAGAGCTGCTGATGGAGCAAGGCTTCGATGGCTCGTTTCTAGCCAGGCCTTCCCTCAGCAGTCCTGGCGACTTCACGCTTTCCGTAAGGTAAGTTTTGGATTCGTTGATAAACACGTCGTCGTAGCGAAAATTACCTTGAAATTTATCGTAGTAAATAAGCTCGATAGGCTATTATATCGAAGCTCGTGTGATGGATGCGTAGATCTAAATAAAGTAACTCAACAGATGTTATCCTTAACCCGTTGATGATGAGATGTGCTCCCTTCTCTGCTTCTATTTGTGTAGTATTAAAATCAAAACAAAATTCTCGATCTGAAAGGATGATGATAATCGGAAATCCTGGTATGATTAAATGGTCTCGCAAGTATCGCTTACTTTGTCTTCAAAAAGGTACGAATAAAATTTCAGTACCTATATTAGGCGAATAATTTTTCCTATAGATTTGTAAAGTGTTATTAAATTCGCAAAAATTTAACGCCAAAAAATTTTGGATCGAATCTTATTTCGATAAATTTGTTTTCAGGTGCCAAAATCTTAATTAGAAAACGTTCCAAGACTATAGACATAAAATAGGTTTCGAGTGCAAAATAAATAATGTTATTTTAAAAGGGTATTATCCATTAAGAATGGTAAAATGACTGTACTCGAATTTTAGAAATGACCATCTGTATTACTGGACGACCCGGAAAAGTATAATTTTATGTTTAAGAACCCACCTCCACTGCACAGTGTACACCTTCTAAACATAAAAAACGAGGTTTTCTGATGGAAAATTCTATCTCAGCGAGGAAAATTTTTTACAATTTGTATCGATATGTTCACCAGGCAAGAATCTATCATCGTGAATTTTTTTTTGGAATTTTTCATACCGTTTGAAAATTACACCGCATACTTACTCGCTATAGGACTTTTTCTGAAAGCGTGACTATCGGATAAGACTGAAAATAGAGATAACATGTGCCTGGGTAGAGGTGTTCAATAGGGCGTTTCAATTTTAGGGTTTTTTTTCGAAAATTGGAGGTAAGCAGTGACTAAAAGTCGTAAAATGACGTCAAAACAAGGTGGTAAAAATTTGGGGTTTCCAACTGTTGACCCTTACCACACCTCGTTTTGATTTGAAATTTCAAAATTTGCGTGACAAATTGAAAAAAAAAATTATTTTTCTTTCGATTTTTTTGGTGCTAACGTGTCATAGTAGCTGAATGAGACAAAAAACCACTTTTTGCCATTTTTCTTGAGTTTCAGAGATTTTAAAATTCTGTTTAAAAATGTAAGAAATCAATTATTTAAAATTTTTTCAAAGTAATGAAATAAAAATACGAAAACTCAAAAAAGGTATTCCTGGATAAGTATAGCGAAATGTCCTTTATCACAGATTTTCAAAATTTTCACAAAATATCATTGGGTGTCCCTAAAAAATTTTCCCCTCACCACAACTCTCTTCTCAGAATATCGAAAAAATGTTTTTTTGAAAAAAAAATTTTCTTAGTCTGTATTTGAGGGAAAATTATAGTTTTCTAAATTTTTAAATGGATAATAGGTCTATCAACATGAATTTTTACCAAATTTTTCACCCCAAAGGGAGGGGGGCATTGACAAAAAAAAACTGTGAATTGCTGCTGCGGACCTTAGGATTTTTTTCGCTGAAGCGTGTGTTTTAATAACTAAGTATAATTTTTTGAAATTTTTTGAAATTTTTTTTGAGACTTGGGCCATTTTTAAAAACTTAAAAAATGCTCAGAAATGCGTTTTTCTCAAAAATAATGGATAATACACTAAAAATGAATAGAAGTAAAGTTTTGCAACGTAAAATTTGATATCAGATTTCGTCATTAAATTTTGGCTAAGGAACATATTTACAAAATTGTGGGCTTCGGTGCATAGGGGGGGGGGGGAAAGGCTTTAAATGCGAACGCGAGGTTTGA
>FIZR01013972.1:0-19382 GCA_900060175.1 Ferrisia virgata | reverse complement strand
TACTACTCAGTAGTACTTCCAAAACAGTGATTTTGTCAATTTTCAACGATTTTTTCCATATTTTAGTCAATATTCTATTATTCAACATTTTTTAATACCCTTTTGATCAAATAAATATTATTGCTTGCAGTCAATTGAAGTAACTTACAGTTAGCACTGAAAAAGAATAGGACCATGTTTTCTTTTTTTTCCTTTTTCAGTTTTTATTGTTCTGTTTTGATTTATTTAGTTTTTGTATTTTTTCAGTTAATTTATATGTAATTATTTTTGATTTTAATATACTTACTTTTTCTCAAAAATATGCATTTGTTTTTCTTTTTCGAAAAATCAAAGTTTTAAATTTTTCATAAAATCTACGATTCTTATTGTTATTTTTTATGGTTTAAAAAAATGTTTTTCAATATATTTTAATATAATCTTCTACAATCTCCGTGCTATCTACCTTCATGGTAATTTCTACTCGGTTTATACTATCTCTCCAACTATACCACTAATGAAGACAGTGGTGTATCAATATCCGGCTTTTAGGGAGCGGAGGTGGATTTTCTGAAAAAGTTTCCTGAAATTTGGAAAATATTTACCCCGAGAAAAGCGAGGGCAAAATTTTTGCACAATTTTAAAAATTAATTGGTTTTTGGTCGCATTTCTAAGCTCTAAATACCAAAAATCGCTTGAGGGGTGGTGGTGGTGTTTACTCCCTTCTTTTAAGCCATTGGATCGAGTGTACACTAAAAATTACAGCTTAAAAAAGTAATGCTCATTTTTGCTTTTTTTTCATTTCTTTCCTACAACTATATTAGATATAAATTTTAAAAGCCCTTCCTGCAATTTTCAACTAAGAGTTATTCGTCAAGAATACACCTTCACCGCAGTCCTGACTTTGACTTTGACTGTGTCTTGTAAGATATAAAAATTTAATTGGAAAGATGAAATTTTTGCACCACTTTGAAATTATTTTGCAACAATTATGACTCTGCCTGCCGTTAGCAGGTGTACAAAAAAAGAAAAATTCGACCAACCACCGTTTTTAAAAGTATTCTTCGAAATTTTAGAGAACTAATGGAACACCTTCTTGAAAGCAGGATGGTACTACTTCAAGCCGAAGTCTAGGCAAATATAACAAATACCTACATTGGGAATATGCAGCATTGTGATGTTGCACATTTTGCCGCCATGTAACCTAAAAACCGATTTAAATAGGCAAATCGACTCGCAGAAATCGCTCAACATTTCTATTTCAGTATCACACCATACGATAGTGTTGGAATTTAATGAGAGTAAAATAAATAACGCGGCCATATTTTAGGCCTACAAATGGCGACCATTATCCATATTTTCATTGTCACATTCAATTTAATGCCGTTTACCAATGTTGTGAAATTAAATTACACTTGATGTATTTTTAAAACATTTGTTCGATAACTCGAGTATTAATGACGCAAATGAATCGAAAAACAGTAACGTACTGCAATTTGAGGTGTGAACAGAATCGTAATGGGGGAGTTTCCTATAGATTTTCTATAAAGAAAATTTTTAGTCATTTTTCCAGCTCATTACCCGCGGACAGTGTTTGCGTACAGATTTTTACAAAACCTTGATTTACCATTTTTGTCGCGGTATTTTCGCTTCACTTGTTTTTTAAAGATATTTCATTTCATTTTTTTTTTCTCCTCCTTATTCGTAGACTTCTACGGTGAAATGTTGGAATAAGTAATGCGTTTCTCGTTATAGAAACTTTGTTTTGCTTACAAAACGACAGCATAGACGATTGAGATTTCTTCGATAATATGGAAGGGTGTTTGCTTATCGTACGTGTTCTTTAGTTTAGAAATAAAGTACTTTTTCTACGTTGTTATCTACGGTGGGTTGATATACCCTTCGCAATATAACGAAACGAAACTCAATGCATGGTGGTGTCCAGTACGTAGCTGCATACCTACATTATCTGTCTAGGGGTTAGATATATACCATCGCATATCGAAGAAAATTAATATTGTATGCATTTTGGGAAAATAATTTTACGTTACATTTCAGCACATCAACATTTGCACTTTGTTAGGTACTTTTCCACTTATTCAGAATTTATTTGAGTTGATTTTTCCATCAAATTATTCGAGTATTTAGATATGTACTGAGTATGTTGGTTGAAGTACTTTTCGCCTGTTTGAATAAAACTAAAACCAAGCGTAAAATAAACAAATTCTAGCAACAGGACCTCCCTATTTCCCTGTATATTATTTTTTTTCACGTCATACTTGGCACGTGTTGGGTACGGTAGCGTATAAAGTACACGAAAATATAATAAAAATCTCATCGTTACCTATTTACAAATATGTAAAAATGAGATTTCTATTATGCGGAAAATCTGTAATGCGTGTAATACGGTTGTTGTAAAATAATAATTTCATTTCAGTCCAGCATATACATATACATAGATAGACACACGTACTTATTGAAAAACCTTGGAGAAATAAAGCTAAAAAGCTTTTAAAATTGTACGAAATCCTTTACGTTGTTGTTGTTGTTGTACATTTATCCCTCCAGATATACGCGTATACTTAGCCATCGAGTACATCGGTTTAGTGCAGCCTATTCGTTGATTAATTGCCGAGCAGTACGTCCCATAGCCAAATTTACCGATTTAGGTCCCTTTTTATTCGGCAGACTGCATCGCCCGTTTCATGTTATGATTCCTGTTTACGGTGTAAACGCATAGTTTCGCTGTTTTTATTGCATTTGTTAAGATTTAAATTAGGTCCTTGACGTAATACCATTTTGGCAGCTTGCAAATAGTTTTGCGAGTAGGGTGACGGAGAATTTTTTTCGCCAAACAAAAACCCCAATAGCTGGCGTTGTATCGCAGTTAACGATTGAACGAGCTATTTATTGGAAATACAGCGACAGATATTTTCAATTATTGCAAATGAAAAATGTATGTCGTAATTCGCTCGCATTGTGTTGTATTGAGCATTTTTTTTATTTTTTATTTTTATAGGTACCTAGTACGTGGCATTCCGCTCGATGAATTTTGATACAAATTAAGGAGAATGAACGTTAACTTGTATGAGATTATTTGTAAGACGTAAGGAGCTACTTAAAATAATCCCACCAAAAGGCACCATAAATTCAACCGCGAGTAAACGAGAACGATCGCTATTTAATTAAAGATTTCGTACAGAATTTAACGTAATTTATCTCAATTAATACAATATGTAATGCGATTAAATTATCTTACACCGATTATCCACATTATACAGGATGTTTCAGGGTAGAAGTAAGGGATTTCAGTCAGTGATCAGGCAATACATACTGAGTCTATGTATGTACATTTGCCTAGCCTCTAAGTCACAGGGGCTCATCCATTCTCTGATTCAAAAAAAAAAATTCTTTCAAATTTCGTATCAGTTTTTCAAGCGAGTGAAGCTCGAGAACTAAAATAGGTAATAGAGATTTGGAATTTATTCGAGGGAAAAGAGAATTTTATCTAGATTAATGTAACATAGTTAGTTTTTGTAATGGCAAAACAGGGAAGCAAGCTGTTGTTGAAATCAAGATAGTTAAAATACTATGGCTGAGCGGTAGGTGGTGGGACTGTGATTTCATTGGTAGGAAACCTTTTTTTCATTTTAATAATTTTCCTCAACATTTCAACTTGAAATTTTAAAATCAATTCAGGGTTAAACTTAACTTTAGGCGAGTCAACGGATGAAAACATTTCAAGTCAAAATCATAAAATCAATTCAGGCTCAAGGTTCACTGTTGACAGGTTAACTTCAAACATCTCTAATTTTCCTCAATATTTCAACTTAAAATCATAAAACCAATCTTTCATAAAGTAAGTCCACTGATGTCACATCTCTGATTTTTCTCAACATTTCAACTCAAAATTATACAATCAATCCTTCATAAAATAAGACTACTGATGTCATTCCAGGCCACCAAAATCTGTCCACTGATGCCATTCCAATGATGAGGTCACACTGTTGATAGTCCATTAATGTCATCCAATGATGATGGTCAACTGTTGACAATTTTTTCAGAATGCACTATTAAACCTTTTTCGATGTTAATAAAAGATTTAGAATATGAAAATGAACTTTTGGTCGGGAAAGTCAAAGTTCTTGAAGCAGATAGATTGAAACAAAAAGGAATAATTGAGTCCTTAAAATCAAAAAATGCTCAACTAAAAGAAAATTTGAATATTCGGATTGGTCATCACTTTTCTGAAGCCCAGAAAGATACAAACGACCTATTATTGAAATTCTTCTCTGAATCACAAATTAACTTAATGAAAAATGAACAGCATAGAAAAACGTAGAGCGAAAAAGACATCAGCAATGCACTCACCCTTCGCTACCTTTCTAAACGTGGTTATTTTTATCCGAGAAAATTCCCTCTCCCCCCGAACGCGGTATGAAGTCAAGTTATTTCACTTTTTCTATTTTTTTAATTGCATTTTACATAGCTAAAAATTCATCATCGAAGTGGAACTCCCCCCCAAATGCAGCTTAGGGGCTGAAATTTTGACCGTAGTAATCATTTTGAATGCTCTACATGTTTATAAAGAAATTTTTCATTTAGCTTGTAATACTTGCAGTGACTCCCTTGTAAGTAAGATAGAGATATGAGGTTTGCAGCATTGAAAAGAGCAAACTTCTTTCTTCCAATATCATTAACTCAATTGATCTATCATGGGAACAAATTTTTGAATAATTCAATAAATACGATGAAAACTGAAGATTTTTGGTGCACGTTTTTAACATCATTACATCAACTGCTTGCTTCCCTGCACGGTTATCACTAAAACTAACTTCACCATGGCAATCTAATAAAATTTTATATTCCCTGAAATAAATAATTTATACGAAATTAGAAAAAAATTTAGTTTGAATCAGAGTAGCTCACCCCTGAGGCTCAAACGCTATGCAAATATAAATTTGCACATAGACTAGGTATGTGAGGCCTAGTCATTGGCTGGAATTCCTTACTTCTACCCAAAAACACCTTGTATAAGAGCTCATTTAATGGAACGGTAAACTGCACCTTGATGAAAGAAAAAAAAGTGCATCTCGGGGATTTGCAAAATTCGTAAGAAATTTCCATTAAATGTAGTGGAAGGTGTATTACCAACATTTGGAAGAAAATAATTTAATTAAATTTCAATTATGTTGGCGTAAAAGCAGAACTGACATTAATGTAATATTAAAATTTGCAACGAAATAAAGAAAAGTGAGAAAAAAAGGTCAGGTAGTTGAATATTTCGAATGAAGATACGAGATATTAGGTTAATTCCGTCGAGATTTCATTTAGCAATTACTCGATGGTATAAAATTCAGTCAGCGCTGAAACGTTTATATTCAACCGGCTAGTTATTTTTTGTAATTTCGCAGTCGCCGAAAATTATAGACCTATTGAAAACATAAGGGATTCAAACACATTGCATGTTTGGTTTTTGGTAAATCAGTACGTAAATATTTGATATTCGATTCGAGTGGAATGTTTATGTTTTATAACACGTTAGCTAAATTTATTGTGAAAAAGTTATACTCAGCCGCCAAAGAAGTTATACGAGGCGAGCATTCGACTCAAATAAAATACTGCTGATGATAGCGGTTACAAGTCTCGAAACTTCAGTTTCAGTTTTGTGGTTTATTCTATTGATAACAATAGACCTTTTCGCGGTTTCTATCCTTCAGAGTTCGGGAAATTGAATTCGTTTTTGTAGAAACTTTATCTAACGTGACCTCCTTTTCGATATATATTTTAAATTTTAAGATACGCCGCGTTGAAACGAAATTTTCATCTGTGTAAGAACATCGCGTTAGCACATTCTTCCATGCGATACGATACATAAACGTTTAAAAAATTAAACGTCGTCGGTAAAAGAAAAAATAAAGTCGTGGTACGTGCGAAACTTACGCTAGCTAAAATATCAAAAATAAATCTACCAACGTAATAACAGTGCAATAAGAAGTAAACCTCTAACACTTTATTCTATTTCCTTATAGTGTTCAACCTTGTGTCAGAAGTGTTTCAGAAGAAAGCACATGTTTTAAAATTTAATAAAACAAACCATTTTACTCGCAGTTTAACGCGTATCTGTTTGAATTATTCACTACGTGTACATCCGCAGTATTCTAACGATTTAAGAATACCTTTTGTAATTATGAAGAAAATGTTATTTCGTATCAACGTAGGCACGCACGTATGCCGAGCAAGAAAAAATAGTAAAATAATTTGATGAGGAACCTTGAGAACAAAATTAACGAATTATTCTCAAAGGAATGAGTACGCTATACCGAGTGTTTCGAATTAACCTCGCTTCCCTTATACCACAGATAGGTCAACTTATGAGACTTACATGTATAATGGTTAGCATACCCGAAAAATTGAAGGGACTGAAATATAGCATTTTTTAAATTTCATTTTCGCCCAAACCTGCGACTCTTTAAAAATTCATAGAATAATAATTAATTATGATGAAAGTATGCTGCTTGCCTTAAAAAAAAATAGTAAGGGGAATTACCAATTACGGATCACTCATATTCTGTTTCCTCCCCCACCCTCTCCTCAACTGCATGATGAAAAATTTTGTTTTGATGGCTGCTACATATAGTCTGGGGTGTTTACTTTGCATAATAACTCTAAAATTTCGAAAAATTTCATTTCGGAAATATGATAGAGGCATTTCAAAAAGTCCAAAAATTTAAGGTTCACAAAACGTCTTGAGTATGGATCAGCATACCTCGTAGCTACAGCGAACAAAACAATAAACTTCAAAAAGTTGAGAAATATTAAAATTTGATGTATCCACAAACATAAAATGACAAAACATTCGCCATTAGTCACATTTTTTGAAAATTATAGCGAAATAAAAAAAACCAGTTCCACAACAAGAAGCATTTTCTCACAAAAAACTACTTTTTCCAATCAAATGCGCTTTGACTGATACCTATTCCACCATCAAAATTAATAGGTTATAGATCTGCTAAAAGAATACACACTTGCTCATCAATTAAGGTGGCTAGCGTCCCTGGTGGGCAATTTCAAAACTTGCTAGCATCGATTAATCGTTTTCATGTCATTCAAATTTGAAAAAAATTATATTTGACATAAAAGTTGAAACAGTGAAGAGCAAGCATAGGCAAAGTTCGGTAATATGGTTTGGAGTGGGACTAAGCCCCCAGAATGATAGACAAAAAAAAATTGGAATCAATATTTACATTTAAGTTATTTAAAAGTGTTGTTGTTGTGTGGGTGGGTGCGGAGCGGGGCACAGGTTGAAAGCTTAAATTTTGGGGCGAAATGGAAATGTACGAATACTTAGGCGAAACTAGGGCAAAATTTTGTAGATTTCAAGAGAAAAACAATCGAGAATTTTAGCACAACCGTTTCAAAGTGTTACTAAAATAGTTTTCGTAATGTATTAAGCAATTTTTAAAAATTTAATTAATTTCAAAAATGTACAGTTATTTGTTAGATATTCATCATACATAGAAAAATTTTCTGGAGGCTTAGCTCCCCTGCGTCCCCTTAAAACCGCCTACGGACGTAACTTATTAATAACTACTCAAAATAAGAAAATGCTTGTTTACGAAATTTTTTTAATAAAAAGTATGTGGTTTTTCGAAATCCATTCATTTAATAAATCATCTGCGTCAATTTGGTCCATATAATTGTAATGTTCAAACTTCAGTGGAGTAGTCGAGGAATAAGGGGGAGATCTGGCTGGATACCCACTCCCTCCTTGAGACTGAAAAGCTTTCAAAATCTTTACATTCATGCTACTTTTTCTTTCTTGAAACTCCTGAAAATGCAACTTTTGCCCTCGATATTTTTATAAATTCAGACCCAAAAAATAGTACACAGAAAAAGTGGAAATGACCTCCTCTGAGTGATTTCTGGCTATTGTCAGACCTAGATGAACACGAAATATACGTAATTCGATTTAACTAATTGGTGTGATGATTTTCAATTTTTAAAATACGAAATGCAAATACGATTAAGATAATCGACGATTATTTCATGTAGTGCTTGAGCCTTAGAGCAGCACAATTGATGCCACCAGTATCTAAGACCCCAATACAGATTTGGTTGAGGTATGATCACAAGCATACAATTGCAAAATAGTAAGACATGTTCACCTATTATCATGAGTCTTTAAACTCAATCTTATTCATAGTCAAATGGCATTAATTTAGACAACGCTGCTTGCTTATGTTCAATTGTACAATACAGGAAAAGAATCAGCAGAAGATCCACAAGTTGTGATATTCTTCACATAACAAAAATGTCGCTTAAATTGGTATACTCGTACCTACTCGGTGAAAAAATTTAAGCCGTCAAAACAAAAACATGGCTGCATAATTCACTCCATTACAACTTAAATCAAGCCCATAAATAAGTTCCATAAAGTAATGTAATATTCCAAAAATGCCACCAGCCGATTCGATTTTTTCATTTTTTTAAAGATTTTTTTCAGTCTATCACAGCGCCTATATCATCTCATCTTTTTTCTTTGATATGTTCTCATATTAGATATCAACGTTCCACCATGTTCAATCTCTTAATCTATTGAAAGAAGAAATGTATTTTGTTTCTTAAAAAAATAAAAAAATAAAAAAAAACATCATAGGGTTGAATAGCTATCCAAAGACATAAGATTGAAGATTTCAATCAAAGAGAAACATTTTTTAGAATGAGAATGCACTAGTTTAAGTATCAAAAGGTGAATGACTCGTGCATTCATAAGAAGGCTCATTTTTTCCCTCTCAAATCTAGAAATAATTTATTTTTTCTCACCCTGTATACATAAAACTCACCATCAGAGAACGAAGACTGCAAAAATTGTGCCAATGATTTAATTTCTTAATCTAGATCAATTTTTTCCAATAAGAGTTGTGGAAGGTAGATCAATTTCAAGATTTTATTGTTGTTTATCTTCAAAAACGAAATTTGCAAACTTTTATTCGAAGTTACTTTTTTGTATTCTTTGATACAACGTAAAATTTTCAGTTTCCTTGTTTGAGCATAACAACATGAGTAGAGCAAAATGAAGCGAATTTTTGATGGTAAAAAATGAATCCTCATTGATCAAAAGTGCATTCTTCAATTCTTAATTAAAATTTCTGTTTTTTTTTCTTTTTATTCGATGATTAGTTTATTCCTCTATGCAATTTAAAAAATGCTAAAATTACCCATTACTTTTTGTTGGATGTTTGCAAAAATTCAGAACGACATTTCGTGACTTTTTTTTTATACCATGTTCTCCTTTACTACCTCTACTCAGTACGTATTAGAGAGATAAGCAGATACTTACTGTAAGGAAAAATAAAAATAAAACTACGATAAAAAATTTACCATTCCATCTACCGCACAGTTTTGCGTTTTCTAATATACTATATTACGAAGCAAGGGTAGATAGTTTGAAATACACAAAAACGTCAAATACGTAGAAAAAGACGGAACTGAGTTGAATGAGACCAGAATCTTTTAGAAAAATCTTCTAAAATGATGTCATTCGTTTCGTAGACCGACATAGTTAAGGTTGTATTGTTATCACCGCAAAAGTTTTGAAATTCTAAGAAGATACTTCGGCGGTGAAATTTTCGTTTATTTCTTACTCGATCAGCAAATATTTCGCGCCGTTCATTACACCACGATCAAACGACTGGAATTATAAATGAGCACGAATTAACAATGTGTTTTTTTTTCATCCCTTTCGAGTACTGCGGTTGTATCACATACACACCGTCGTCGATGGAGGAGGAGGAGGAAAAAAAAGGGGGCTTAGATCAAAAAGTATATCCAATTAGATTTTCTGGTCGAGGTTGGATAAATTGAAAGAGACGTTTGACGCGGAAAATCTTAATTCCAACAGTCGTATTCGAGTTGTAAAATGAATTAATTTCCACACGATGCATGACAGTGATATTACGTCAACAGTGTGGTAAAGCTGACACAGTGACGTGTCTTAACTTGACAAGCGGTCATTGTTGAATTGACATTTTTCGATTTTTTTTTTTTTTTTTCGTTTTCATTTTCGCCAACCCTCCCAAATAGCTTATGTTTATAGGGGTGAATTCTCTGATTGAGCAGAGAGTCGATTCGATCTAGGCGACCGATTGAAAGAGGAAGCAATTTTATAAATTATTTAACGCGATGTTTTAATCTAATGCGTGCCGAAGGTTTGTTATATTTATTGTATATTTTGACACGAGAAGCAGATAGCTACAGGAAAACTTCGCAGTGCGGATACACTTATTATGCTTTTTGTAAGTTTATTTAACCTTTTGCACGGTAAACTATACACGTAAGGGAACCTATTTTTAACGCTAAATTGCACCTTACGATGATTATACGAGTGCTCTCGTATAGAAAGAAGGGTGAAAAGAATAGCGTTCTGTTTTATTCAGATTACCAAAATGATTAAAAAAATTTTTACGCCGTTTCAACCTCATAAATAGACATTTTAGTTCTTGAAAAAATATTATAAACATTCGTATGTGATATCTCTTTTGTAGTGAAAAAAATGAACAAGCTTCTGTTCGTAGCCTCACGAGCATCATTTACAAAACTCATCTTTTCTATGTAAAAAAGAGCAACCTGAAGGGTTCCGTTGTGACAGTTTCTTTCTACCATTTAATATAAAAATTCATTAAATTATGACGATACCAGGCTACAAAAATACCTGACTTTTTCCTCCCTACCTCAACGCAAAATGATAAAAATACTTTGAAAAATATCGCAGACAGTTAATTAAAGATCTTAACATCTGCGGAATAATTTATTTTGTAATTTCTATTGATGTCACTTTTGTGTAACGTTTCGTGATATTTTTGAAAAGCACTGCAAGCAAAATATTTAGATAAGCGGAACATTATTTTTTAGCATTTAAAAAACAAGATAGTGTTTATTTATCGAAAGTTTCCGAGAATATTGTGGTGTTTTTTTTCCCTACCTTTACGACTTTTTTTTCCCACTTAATATCATTAATAATTCGAATTCTCAAATGTGGGTCTATATCAAGTAGTAAAACGGTATGGTAAAAAATTTTATGCAATGTGTAAAGACGGTTGTAAATGAAATAGTTTAAACTTTTGAAGTAATCAGTATAATTGAGAATTTTTTTTTAAATACAAGTTGAACTACGACGTTTTACTTGGAAAACAGCACGTAAAAAATTTTACAAAAGAAGGACTCTGAAAACGGAAAATGGCAATAATGAATGATGAATCAGAAAACAAATCAAACTAGAAAAGTATTTTGTTTCGAATTTTAAATAAATTATCTTCAAAATTGGTATAAGGCCTTGGAACATTATGATTTGAGTGGAGCTACACTCTCAAGTTGTCGTGTCTAACGGATTTTGAAGGGTCTCAAAATTTTTCAACCATGATCCGAAAACTGAAAATACTGTCGGGTCATTCCATGTCAAATCGTCCACTTTTGACCTTCGGGTCAGCGATTTTTTCCAAATTTTTAATAATAGTAGGTTACGATGAAAAAACACCAACGGTGTAAATCGGAGCACTGTGGCTAGTTTCTTAAGGAACATATGAGCGTTTAAAATTTTGACATGAGCCTAAAAGTCGTAAATTTTAAATGTGGATTTCTCGGCATCAGTAGATCGCAGGAGATTCAAATTTTTTTCAAATTGTAGAACAGTTGAAGCACATTAAAAAAAAATTTAGAAATCAGTTTTGCCATTTTTTCAAGTATCAAAAATTATGCGTAAAAACTAAAGGTTGATGTTTCTCTATGAAGTCTACACCCAAAAATCCTGAAAAAAAATGAATATTGTACATCTTTTCATGCTTATTAATGCATCCAAAAATTGAGATGGCGTTTATTTTTAAACGTGTAAAAAAAATTTCAATGTTCCACAGAAACAGCAATTTTTCATTTTTAACGTTGCAAATCAGTAAAATAGAGTATATTCGACTGGTTTTGATTGTTACACAAAATACAAATATAAATGCATAAAATACGCTACTAATATTGCAGTTTAATGCAGCAATTATGCACAAAACGAAGGAAAAAAATAGTTCTTATAAACTTACTCATTCAAACTTGGAATAAAAAATTTGGCTCGTTTGATCAAAAAGTAGTTAGTCTTCTCTCCTTTCCTCTGGTTATAAAAGATTATGACAGTGAAAGTGAAAATTTTGAAATTATTTGAATGAGCAATTTTTTTGTTATTTAGGAAAGTGAAGGTATAAAAACAAAATTTATTTTGATTTTTCCCAAATTTATTGCATTGTATATTATTGTGTTTTCTGCATTCGCAATAAAAAATTGTGTTTTTTATGGAACATTGAAATTTTTGTTTCACACGTTTAAGAATAAACGCCATCTCAATATTTGGGTATATCAATAAGCATAAAAAGATGTACAATATATACTTTTTTCGGAATTTTTAGACGTGGACTTTTTAGAAAAACATAAAACTTTTAATTTTTACAGCTAATTTTTGATACTTAAAAAATGGCAACATTGGTTTCTAAATTTTTTCAAAAAAATGCTTCAACTGTTCTACAATTTGAAAAAATTTTGTATCTCCTACTATCTAACATTGCCTAAAACGAATTTTAGGCTCATGTTAAAATTTCAAATGCTCAGATGTTAGTGTTTTTTCAATGTAGGCATTTTACTACTACCAAAAATTTGAAAAAAATCGCTGACCCCAAGGTCAAAATGTGGATGATCTAACATGGAATGACCCTGTCTTGACTACGCTTCCTTCCTCTTATGAAAAACTTTACATATCAAACCGGTAAAGAAATTTTTCTCAATTTATTTCGAGTATGTAGTTCCCTTTTGTAATCTTGATGTTTGAAAAAACTTTTTTTACGGCGAACTGAGTAGGCAATTCTATCAACCTGCATACTATTGGTCGAGTAATCGTTCGTCACGATGGTAAGGTAAATTTTTAGCCTGATTTTCTACGTCATATTTTCAATGAAAACTAGGTTATTAAAATTTACCTCCCTCGATACATGAAGGGAGAGGAGCATCGGCAAAATCCGTTTTGGGATCCTGCAAGATCATTATGATCATTTTTGGCCAAGTCATATCTATTTATGTTTTATTTTTTTTTCTGAATCTAATAGTCATTGGCTTAGCTCGATACCAACAAAAATTTAATCAAATTTGGGAAATAGGCTTCGATTGACGGTGGATTGGCCATTTTGAAATGAGGATAACCTCGGGTCAAAATTCAATTCTGCCCAAATTTGGGAGAGAGTGTGCTGAGGAGCTAAAATCGCAGAGATTGTTCTTTTTCGAGCCAATCGATAGAGATCTCAAAGTTGTATAACATATCCAAAAATCAGCCTCCTGGGTCAATTAAGAAAAGATATATGAAAGTTTCCCCTCTTTTTGATCTTTGAAATAGGTTTTCTTCCCCTACATCCCCTCCAAATCGAGCTAGGAAGTTGAAATTTGGTATGTACATTTAGTAATAGTCCCAGGTGTGCCTTTTGCGGTTTTTGACTTATTAGCCTAATCGCCCTCCCCCGCACCCCCAAACTCAAAAATGTAGTTTTTGATAGGATTTTTTTATGCTTTGAGTTTGTTCCTCGCATAACTCACCTCCAAGTTGAGCTAGAATGTTGAAATTTGGTAAATACATTTAGTAGGAGTTTCAGATGTAACTTTTGGAGGTCTCGAATTATCAGCTCTGTTGCAATCCTTCTCCCTACAACTACTGATTAGGATCGCGATACTTTTTTTCAATTCATATAATTATAATATGTCATGAAAATCAGTCTGAAAATTTTGCTTTAGAGTGGCTTAAAAATTAATAAACAACGGATTCGTCAAAGATCAGTTTTTCGCTACTTTTAAACAATTTTTAACCTAATTTTTCGACTTTTTCACTGCTTTCACTACCCAATAAACACCCTCGCAACAGTCGATAGATTATTGAAATTCTAAGCGCTTATATTCGTAAATGTTAAATTTATATTCGTCATAACTCGCCAAATCGAAAATTAAACTCAACCATGGGATGCCGATATCTCAAAGTTTAAAAAAAAAACAAAACAAAAACACGAATAAAATTCACATTTCGTGGTCTATTGAGATATACGTCAGCGCTGAATGGACAGGGTGGGTACACGTAAACACTAAAAATAAATAATTCCTAAAAATTCTCTATCGACATAACGCTGTTTGGCTACTCTCTGCGCGATACTTCTCGACCGAAATACAACAACTATAAAGGAAAATTGGAATTAAAAATTCTAGTAATTTATTAGGTACATTTCGTTATAGAACCCCGAACGAGTTTCACCTATTAGAAAAATTTCCAACAAACGAACGATAAACTATCCAACATTATGCTGCATCCTTATTGAGCTATATCATCAATTATTAGTAAATACCTTCAGATTCGGATCATAGTGTATCGTTTCTCGCCGTTTTATCTGTGAAACCAGGTATCTTCTCTCGAGAGAGCAATTCTATCACAAAAACTTAAAAACATCCAGTAATACATTTCAATTTGAACGGAACGTTTTATTTTATGATGGTGATGTAATTACAATGTTTTACTATCCTCAATTCCCACAGGATGAGTTAAAGTAGAGGGTGAAAAGTTTTTTTTTTTTTTTTTTATTCTAAGTAAATCCGGTAGCGTAAAGACAGCACCTTTCTTATAGCCTTGGGAGGGTTTTCTTTTATATAACAATTCGACGTGCACAGAATAATATAAAATTGAAAACGAAAGCTTTTATTATTATTTTTCTCTTTTCGGTGGTGAAAATGTCAATCCAAAATGAAAGAAAATTCAAACCTAAAAATACGCTCAGACATCGCTATATACGCCAGATGAAATCGTTTTTTGATTGGTCTTTCATATGTAACATACTACACAGGTATACCTTGCGGTTGATACAGCTGTTTTACCGGTTTCGTGAAATAGGGAAATTTTTTATTCTTTACTTTAGAGTTCATTCATCTCTATAAATTCTATGTAATCGGTTTAATTCCTCATAGAAATATACGAGTACACCCTCGAAAAAGCCAGCCTTTTCTCTACAATATTTACGAGTAAAAAATAAATATATTACATTTACACAGGGATGAAAGTCATCCGACAAAAACAAAATATATATCATACGAAATAATAAGGGGATAAATATAAGAACTTTCAAAAACTGGGGAGATAATGACCAAGACTAGTGTAGTTATAACGAAGGGAGAACTTTACTTGAAATTAGCAAGAAGAAGAAAATTGGCCGATAACAAAGTACTGATGAAAGGATATTTATCACTTGTTTTCACACCTACTTGCGAGCTATATTCAATTACAGGGTCTACATAATCTACCACTTAAGTAAAAGCTTGGATTTAATGATTAGGACAGAATATCCTTATTGTTTAAAATCCTGCTGCGGGAGTTATTTTACATTTAGTAATCATTATATAACATTTATACACTTACTATGACGAAAGAGTACGCCATAAAACAAGATGTCGTTGTCGTCGTCGAGGTGTATAACGAGTAAACGGGTTAAAATAGCACCTTTTGTTTCCAATTTTTTTTTCACACAATTGTACGTTAATTAGAAGGCGAAATATGGTGGATTTTGTTTCATTTTGACCTTGAAAAAAGCATTCGTGCTAAAGGGCTGAAATTTGGAACACAGATTTAGTACGGATCCTACGTGTGGCTTTCTAGTTTCCGATTATTAACTAAAGAAGGAATTTTTGGGGCAGATTTTGCCATATTTTAATTTTTGGAAAAAAAATTTCAAAAAAGGAATTTTTACCACATCATCCTTTTGAGTTTATTTCGCAACTATTGAGACCCAGCAGCACAGTGGTACCCGAGAAATTCAAATTCTGAAATTGGGAGTATGGAGGTTTTTCGAGGTGTTGATTCTATTTTTAGAGTTAATTCGACTCTAAACCCAAAAGGCACCGAGGAAGGGAGGGCAAAACAAAAAAATTTTCGAATTAACGAGCCAGGTATCGAACCATATGTTTTTGACCCTTCTAAATACGGGTTTTAGTTAACTTTGCTAAAAACCTGTAATGAGCCTCGAGGGAGGGGGTAGGATCAAACACAGAAATTTATAAAAAGTTTGTACGAGGTGTCAAAATATATGTTTTTGAATCTTCTGAGCACGTTTCTGAAGCCTATTTCGCTTAAAAATACTAATGAGGCCTAAGGAGGAGGAGGGGGGGTGATGCAGATATTATGTAGAATATCTGTGAAACATACAATAATGATGTAATTCGGAAATATTTATTGCAAAATTTTTAGTCTTTGGATAATTCATTCCAGTTCTTCTAAATTTTCTTCCAATGAATGATTCTTTTCAGCAATACAAATACTTCTCATCAATAATTCCTTGCATTTCGAAGAGTTTGTCAAGCCAACCTTCTTGTTTAACAAAAAATCAACCTTCTGTTCTGTTACCTGTCGTTAATTTTTTTAATTTTTTCATGCAGGTTTTCCAGTACTTCGTCGCTTACATTTTATAAACTTAATCTCGATACAATATGAAAATAATATTTCGTTTGCATCCGCTAAATCTGTGATGATATCTGTTGACCCTTTCCGCAAATGAAAGAATAAACCTCGATTTTTAATCTCTATAACCTCTTCTGACATTCGTAAAATAGAAAATACAACTCTTTTTGTAAATATTTTGTCAATGAAATCAAAATAAGTCGACTGAATAAAAATTACATTTTCTGAGCTAAAATTGCAAATTTCAATTTTTTTGAGTTCGATCAAGATTTTTGGACACATTTGTAATGTTTTTTCAAGCAGGGCGCCTTGGGGCGAAAAGTAAAACTTATGGGTCAAAATACATACTCTAGGAAAGAAATATGCTCAAAAGTTTTCTTGCCCAAACCTGTCCTTTTTTTTATAAGCCTTTGTAATGTATCAAATAAGTGTAGGAAAAGTGCTGGCTTCGAACGCTTATCACTCAACTTGAAACACAGCAAAACATAAAAACAAATACAAAACCGTAATCTGCAGAAAAAATGCTGTCGAACAACATAAACACGCATTTCATCAACACACTAGTACGCTTATGTGCGAGGATTGAAATATACGAAGGTTATCCCAGAACAGGTTCATTGTGTAAATTTGGCTATTGTTGTGTTGCTACAGTAACGAATAGATTGCAGAGACAGTTGATAAATCAAATAATAGATGCTTAAAACCTTACAGAACCCACTAGGATAATTGTTTTGATTAGGCATTGCAGTTCATTTTTAGGAATTTTGGCCAGCTAGAACTTCTCAGCGCCATTTGCAGATTTCCAAAAAAGCAAAATTTGGTCCACCTTAGTACCTATGTGTCAACCCGTTGTGGAGGGGGAGGGGGTTCACACTCGGGTTTGGTTGTTTTTGTAAGTGGGTTGGTTGAGATTACATCACCAAGTACTGACCTATCGACGAGAGGGGGGATATGCTTAATACCTAACATAATTATATCGATGTAAATGTAAGGGTGCATTTTTTGCTCTGTTGTCTGTAAAAAAGAACTGTCCAAAAGTTTCCCAACTGTTGACTTCTTCATTGGAGTAAATATTGAAACAACCACTGAAATACTAATTATCAAAAGAGCTAATTTTCTAAGAAAGATAATGGGTTTGAATAAGTATTCGTTTTTTCTTCGAACGAAATACTTGGTGTAATATTATCCAGCGAGAGTCTGAATGGTGCGAGGTTAATGCCTGAAAAAAAGTTAATTTCGTAAATAGTCTGAGCAGACATTCGAGACAGTGATAAACTTGATTATACACATTTTGCTTAATGCAGAAAATGAATTCTAAAAGAAACGAAAAAAAAAAAAAATGTAAAAGAAAGATGACTGGAAAAATAAGTACGGTAGTAAAGAAAAACGTTCAATTTATTCTGGCTGCTACGTGCTGGTGTTTTTATGACAATACAGGTGTAAACACAAAAATAGATGAGAATCACGTATCAAAATTGTCGAAAATGTGACAGTCAACAATTTTCTTTTCGCAGGAAATTTATAAACATGAGATATTGTGCAGTGGGCTATCAGTAGTATGGTTTTTTTTCAAATACTCCGAAGAGAGCGGACTAGCGAACGCATAAGGGTTATATGGCATTTCGTACGTGAGGTGAATTTAATTATATAATCGAATCGACTTAACAATGGGTGAATTAGTGCGCCAGCCAAATCCAAATATGAAATAAAAATATAAATTTGACGAAACATTTTGAAACCCCCAACTTTCCAAGTGGATAAAATTGATTTCAAACTCGACTCGAGTAGAAATCCACGTGTATTAAGGTATTTGATTTGAAATGAACGAAGAAGTGAACAATTTTCGTGGTTGTGTGTAGAATAAAGTTGTTAAGAAAGTATTTCTTATTTATTTTGGTTTTTACAGCGAAATAATTCACCGCAGCGTATTTACAATTATTTCAAGATACGAAATAACTATAAAGGGTCTGGTATGAAAATTATTATTTTTATTGAAACAGTAATCAGCCTGATTTCCTACTTACGTCATATTGTCAATGAAAACCAGGCTATTAAAGACTATCGACCTATGGTGTATGGAGGAGGTGAGAGATCAATGATATCTCTTATGGCGTCCTAGAAGACCATTCAGATCATTTTTGCCCATGTCAGATCTTCATTCCTTTTCATTTTTTCGCCCTGAAACTAAAAATCATTTGCACAGCTCCATACAGACCAAAATCGGTCAAATTTAGGCAATAGGCTACAATTGGTACTGGATTAGATTTTTTTGAGTGGGAATGACTTCGGGTCAAAACGCAGTTATGTCCAAATTTTGGAGAAGGGGATGCTGAGGTGCAGAAATCGTAAAAACTATTCATTTTTACGCTAGTCGATAGAGAATCAAAAGTTGTATGACATATCCAAAAATCAACCTCCTTGGTCTATTAGGAGGGGAGACATGGGAGATTTTCTCCTTCTTGACCTTCAAAACAGGCTTTTCTTTCCCTATCACCCTTTCCAAATTAAGTTAGAAAGTTTAAATTTAGTAAGTAGTCTTAGTTAAGGCCATAGATGTGTTTATTAGGAGATTAAACATTTCAAATCCATTGCTTCCCCTCCCAGCCCCAAAAAAGGAGTTCTTTGGGCGGGTTTTCTTATTTTTGGAGTTTCTTGCATGCATATCTTCTTCCCTCCAAATCGAGCTAGGTTTAAATTTGTTATGTAGATTTAGTAGTTGCCCTAGATGTGCTTTTTCGGGGTTTCAAATATTCATTTCAATATCTACTTGTACCCCTACCACTACTCAGTAGCGTAGTAAGGAAATCGCCGCCCTGGGGAATTCAAAATTTTGTCGCCCCCTTTAAAAAAAATTTTAATGCTATGATGAAAATAAAAATATATATACGTAGATTGTAGA